>CAUYOR010045125.1:0-26737 GCA_963573925.1 Callimico goeldii | reverse complement strand
GTTCGTTTTTGACGGAATCTTGCTCTGTCGCTCTGTCGCCCAGACTGGAGTGCAGTGTCTCGATCTTGGCTCACTGCAACCTCCACCTCCTGGGTTCAAGCAATTCTCTGCCTCAGCCTCCTGAGTAGCTGGGACTACAGGTGCCTGCCACCATGCCCAGCTAATTTTTTTTTTTTTTGTATTTTTATTAGAGATGGGGTTTCACTGTGTTAGCCAGGATGGTCTCAATCTCCTGACCTCATGATCCGCCCGCCTCGGCCTCCCAAAGTGCTGGGATTACAGGCATGAACCACTACATCCGGCATTAATTCTTAATACTATTATCAAGAAGGTTAAGGAGCGTAAAATTTCTTACAAAAGGGAATCCCCTCTGTTCAATGCTCCCTGCTTATAAATTTTGATGAGAGTCTCCAGTTCTGGAATCTCTGGTTCTAATAAACCCACTTACTTGGGAAGACAAATATGAAACAATACAAATAGGCAAACTGAAGAAGCCATACTTCACTTGAGACCATTTTAAAGCCTCCTGTAAATGAGCCATTATAATAAACTCATCAATATGCATAAAAATAACATTCAGATTGAACAACATGAATCATAGTTTTGAGTAAAATTGATGTGAACTTTTTTTTTGAGACAGAGTCTTGCTCTATCACCCAGGCTGGAGTTCAGTGGCGAGATCTCAGCTCACTGCAACCTCTGCCTCCTGGGTTCAAGCAATTCTCCTGCCTCAGACTCTTGGGTAGCTGGGATTACAGGCATGTGCCACCATGCCCAGCTAACTTTTTGTATTTTTAGTTAGAGACAGGGTTTCACCATGTTGGTCAGGCTGATCTTGAACTCCTGACCTTAGGTGATCTGCCCGCCTCAGCCTCCCAAAGTGCTGGGATTACAGGCATGAGTCACTGCACCTGGCCGATGTGAACTTTTTAAAGTTAGTTTACACACACTCTCAATTAAATGTGGAAACTGATATAACTTTATTTTAGTATGATTACAGTTTCATTTAATTATAGTTTAGAATAATAATTTGAGAAAATACATCATTGAATGGTAGTTCAAGGGAAATTTATTTTTTAATATAAAATAAATTTTTTAAAATAAAATAAAATAAAAGCAGCTTAGTTTCTTGAGTTGCTTTTAAATTACATTGATTTTTCAATTTAATTTAAAAGCAACTCAAGAAACTAAGCTGTCACACGTTAGCACAAGTAAACAAATGAGGAAACTCCCAGAAGCCACACTCAAGGAGTCTGCTTTTCCTTCCAGTGAGCTGGCCAGAGATCTGCTAGAAAATACAGTGGGTCAGCTGACCCAGGCAGAGCTACCCATCACATAGAGAGGCTCACAAATACTGCTGAAATCAAGACTGATACCCATTTTAAGGATTGCATCTGACTGAAAAGCCTCTGCACAATCAACAAAATGAAAAGGCACATGAAATGGGAGAAAATATTTGCAAACCATGCATCTGATAAGGGGGTTACTACCCAAAATATATGGGGAACAAAAACAACTCGATAGAAAAAAAAAATTAAAAAAAAAAAACCCTGATTTTAAAGATAGACAAAGGACCCAAATAGACATTCCCCCAAGAAGACATAGAAATAGCTAACAAGTATACAGAAAAGTGGTCAGCATCAATAATCGTTGCCATAACACCAGGGGTTTGGACTGGGTCCTGCTGCTCACTGCACAGAAAGCCAATCACTGAGACAACAAGTATTGCCAAGGGAGAAGCTTTAATTGGGTGCTGCAGTCAAAGAGATGGGAGCTCAGTTTCAAATCCTTCTCCCTGACTGGCTAAAACTAAGGGTTTATATAGCAGGGAAGAAATGTAACAATGTGTAAAAAAACAGGAACTAGAGAGGGGGAGGAAGTAATCATGATGAATGAGGGGTTCCACATCACATTGTCTGGATGTGGTGATCTGGTATTCTTTGCTATTTTTTTTTTCAAGAGGCCTGAAAGTGGTTTTCAGAGGAAGGAACTCAGATAAAACAAATGTAAGGGTCTAACTTTAAGACCAGAATGGTCGATTTCTACATTTATCCAAAAAATTATCTAAGGGACTATTGGGTTGGTTTCATAATTATCAAGGAAACGCCAGTCAAAACCACTATGAGGTATTATCTCACACAATTAGAATGGTTATCCTCAAAAAGATGAAAGATAGGTGTTGGCAAGAATGTGGAGAAAAGGAAAGCCTTCTACACTGTAGATGGGAATGTAAATTAGTATAGCCATATGGAAAACAATATGGAGGTTCCTAAAAAAACTAAAATTAGAACTACCATATGATCTAGCAATCTCACTATGTATATATATATCCAAAGGAAATGAAATCAGAACTCTACATTCTCATGTACATTGCAGCATTTTCACAATGGCTAAGATATTGAATCAACCTATGTGTCCATGGATGGATGAATGAATAAACAAAATTTCGTGTATATACACAATGGAATACTATTCAGCCATAAAAAAGAAAGATATCCTGTCATTTGTGACAACATGAATGAACCTGGAGGATATTATGCTAAGTGAAATAAGCCAGGCACAGAAACACAAATACTGCATGATCTCACATGTGGAATATAAAGAAATTGAATTCATAGAAGTAGAGAGTAGAGCAGTGGTTACTAGCAGCTGGGGGTAAGGGGAGAAGATGGAGAGATGTCGGTGACAGAGTACAAAGTTTCAGTTAGGATGAATAAGTTCTAGACATCTATTGAACAATCCATTTTCTACAAGCTTATCAGTATTTGAAATGGGCAACATAAGTTAAGTGATGTAGATGTTTTATTTCTTTTTAGTTGAGGGCAGGTGGGAGATGGTATTTGCTAGCAGACATTCTGAATGATATAGTCTTGTCATCTCAAACAACATATCTTAAGAACATATATGCCTACCTTAACAAAAGAAAGCCTCATCTTTTAATGTTGGCGATGGTGAGTGAATCCCTACAGAAGAGAAGCTTCATCCCAAATTCATCTATGCTGTAGAGATCTCTAAATGTTGCTATTTCTCAGTGGCTTAAAGAAAAGAAGAATTATACTATTCATTTTATGTTCTAAAAGATATAATAGCACAGTTAATAATAAGACTAAAGTATTTTTATAGACTCTACTCAAGACTAAGAAAAATTTCAACAAGCACATGACAACATATAACTACATTATTTTGCTCATAAAACAGGTTCTCCTCTGAGTCTTATAGACTGCAATTTACCTGCAATCTGATATGCACAGCTATCTGGTGAGTGCTTCTTGAAACCTGGATCCAAGAGAGAGCTGGGTGTTTCCTCTTGCTTAAGTCCACATTTTGAATTACAGCTTCCTGGTTGACAAATGTCTTCCTTCCAAAATGGCTACCCCGTGACTCATATCCTATCCTGACCTCCTTAGGGAAACCTCTCTTCCCTCTCCACAAAGTGGGGGAACTCCCCTGCAGTCTTAACAAGAACAGCTATCCCAAGTCAGCTCAGTCAGAGAAGAGGATGCTTTTGCAAAAGAGGTTTTCATTGCAGTCAAAAATGAAAACTTCTTTCCCCCTCACAACAATCCTGCTGCTTATTCTGGGTTCTTCATTAACTTACTCTAGGAACTAAAAATTATTCTGGACTCCTGTCTTCCTACCTTCCACCTCCCTACATCCGATTAGTCACTTGGTCTTCCCATGACTCTCCTTTCTGAATAACTTTCAAATTAGTCCACTTCCCTCCATCCTCCATTCCATGACTCTGATCTAAAGTGCCATGATCACCTTGAAGTGGGCAACTCCAGTTTCTCCCATTCCAGTCCGCCCGCCAGGCTGTCCACAGTGATTTTTCCAAATCTCATCAATTCCCTGCTAAAAACTTTCACTGGTCCCATTGTCTCAAGTGTCAATCCTAAAACCCTCATAAATGAGCCCCAACTTATTTGACTTATTTCATCCACCAGCCTCAGAACGCCTTATCCATTAGACTTCAGGACAGCTGTAGGTTTCCCAGAAAATGCAGCCTTTCACAGCTCTGTGACCTGGCTCCAACGGTTCGGGTTCCCTCTGCCTAGAATGTCTTCATGTCTTCCAGCTGGCAAATGCTTAGTCTTCCTTCAAAATCCATCCAATGTGTTTGTGCCTGTGTTTTTGAACATGAACTTTTACTGACTCCCCTAAACGGTCAGCAGCTTTCTCCTTTGATTCCAAAGCACTTTAAATGGAATTCTAATAGCATTTATTATTTTATTTATTTTGAGAGAGTTTCACTCTTGTTGCCCAGACTAGAATGCAATGGCACGATCTCAGCTCACTGCAATCTCTGCCTCCCAGGTTCAAGCAATTCTCATGCCTCAGCCCCCAAGTAGCTGGGATTACAGGCAACTGCCACGACACCCGGCTAATTTTTGTATTTTGAGTAGAGATGGAGTTTCACCATGTTGTCCACGCTGGTCTCAAACTCCTGACCTCAAGTGATCTGCCTGCCTCAGCCTCCCAAAGTACTGGGATTACAGGTGTGAGCCACCACACTTGAGGTGCATCTTTCAACTTTTATCGAAACTGTTTTCAATTCTGCCTTTCTTCCTCTTCCCCAGACTGAAAGCTTCTGAAGACAGACTATTTGTATCTTCACTTAGCACAAGACCTAGACATAACTGAAGCTCAAGAAATGTATTAATTAACTCATTCATTATAAATAATTGTTAGTGTGTGTTGCTTGTGAAACTGTGGGCTGAGTACTGGGATGTAACAGTACAAGGGACAGACGTAATCCCTGCTTTCTGCAACTTGGATGAGGAACAAATTAACCAAATGTGAGAAGTAGAAAAGTTCCTCTTTAAACTTTCCTTTCTTGTTAAAGAATATGTGCTGATAACTCTTTGTTAAGCCCTATCCTGTGTAGCTGTTAGACATGCCATGCTTACAGGCATGTAGTATATTCTATGTGCTTGTACTTAGGTATCTGTGCTGGACGTGCTCACAGGCATGTCCCAGCTCTCCATTGCTTTTACCTGTTTAGAAAAGTTTTGGTCAGGTGCGGTGGCTCACACCTGTAATCTCAGCACTCTGGGAGTCCAAGGTGGGCTGATCACGAGGTCAGGAGTTCGAGACCAGCCTGACCAACATGGAGAAACCTCATCTCTACTAAAAATACAAAAAATTAGCCGGGTGTGGTGGCGCATGCTTATAATCCCAACTACTTGGGAGGCAAAGACAGGAGAATCACTTGAACCCAGGAGGCATAGGTTGCAGTGAGCTGAGGTCTTGCCATTGCACTCCAGCCTGGGCAGCAAGAGCAAAACTCCATCTCAAAAAAGAAAAGTTTTAAGTTGTTAGCCAATCAGGGTTTAGCATAGATTGTGAGGTCTGGCTCCAGCCAACGGAGATCAGACACAGCAGTAAGAGCAACCCCAAATGCATAAGGGATAAATATGTCTGTTTTCCTTTGTTCATTGTACTCTTGTGGCAAAATGACTAGTGAGGGTACCCTTCCTGAAGTCCAGGAAGTAAAAGTTGTGTTGCTGAAAGATCCTTTGTCTCAGTGCTAATTTTTCTCTGCAGCACCGAGCATCTGTTTCCAACACTAAACATCATGCAGGTTTTTTTTTCTTCTTATACCTATTTCGGCTTTGCTTAGCCTTCACCCAAAGAATTCAGATTATTTGATACTTAAACACTATTATCTCTTCCTTAAAACACCAACCTTGCCAGTGACAGTATTAGGACCAAGAAATACTGCCATGTTGCGAGTTCAAAGAAGTTTGAGTCCCCCTCTCTGCCTTCCAGAGGCGTGTAGTCTGGCTGAAGAGTAAAAGCCAACATATGGAACAATTAGGAAACAATATGGGGAAATAATTCAGTGCTAATTGTTTGGGACAGACTGCATATCTTCAGAGGAGAGATAATGAAGTCAGCCATATAATTAGTGTATAATTTATAGCTCATGCTGTGCACACCGTCGGCGAATTTAGCACAGCATGACAACTCTCGATACACAAGACATGGTTTGCTTTGCTCCCTACCCTAGCATACGAATCGGATCTGTGGGGAAATGGACCTATGCCTCAGCTTGCGAGAGAAAAGGGACTACTTCCACAGCAGCATGGAAAAAACAGAAGGGCCAGGCGCGGTGGCTCACGCCTGTAATCCCAGAACTTTGGGAGGCCGAGGTGGGCGGATCAGGAGGTCAGGAGTTCAAGACCAGCCTCAACATAGCAAAATTCTGTCTCTACTAAAAATAAAAAATAAAAATAAATTAGCCTGGGGTGGTGGCGGGCGCCTGTAATCTCAGCTACTCGGGACACTGAGAAGCAGGTGAATGGCTTGAACTCTGGAGGCGGAGGTTGCAGTGAGCCCAGATGATGTCATTGCACTCCAGCCTTGATGAGGGAGTCAGACTCCGCCTCAAAAAAAAAAAAAAAAAGACACAGAAAACTATGCTTCCCCAAAACTCAGATTTCTGGAGTCCCTTTCACAGAGCGTGGAGGTGCCTGGGATGGAAAGAGCTGTTGTTTTTCTCATCTATTTATTTTTAATTTTTATTTTTATTTCTAGGGCTCTATTCGTTTTTTACAAGGAGAGGAATTGGAGAGCAGTGTGGGAGGGGGTCATTCAGGACCCCAGAGTCCTCATGGTTCCCAAGGGGTTCTTGCCAAGGGCAGTCAGAAAGCACCTGCTGTAGTCTGGGTGTTTGTGTCCATGTGTGAATAGATTTTTCCTCTTTTTTTTTTTTTTTTTTTTTTTGAGACGGAATTTCGCTCTTGTTACCCAGGTTGGAGTGCAATGGCGCGATCTCGGCTCACCGCAATCTCCGCCTCCTGGGTTCAGGCAATTCTCCGGCCTCAGCCTCCCGAGTAGCTGGGATTACAGGCACGCGCCACCATGCCCAGCTAATTTTTTGTATCTTTAGTAGAGACGGGGTTTCACCATTTCGACCAGAATGGTCTCGATCTCATGACCTCGTGATCCACCCGCCTCGGCCTCCTCTTGACTTTCTCAAGCACCCTATTCTCGCTACCGCCAATCCTCTGTAAGCCAGCAAGCCTGGTCTGTGGCTTTGACAGGAGCAAACACAGTCCCGAGCTGCTCTCTGCATGGCCACCCTCCCTGAGCGCCAGGGGGTTCTCCTTGTGGCACTCGGGGGCTGTGAGGCGGGATGCGGAAGGCTGAATTCCACATCCTGAAGCTGTGTGTAACAAATCCGGCCTCTTGCAGAGCCTGTTAATTGAGGTTTCCTGAGCTTTATCCCCACCACCCGCATCAACGCTGCAGTAAATCCTCTTCGCCCTTTTCCTTCATACGAGAGAGTCTAATCAGGACAAACCAGCCCCACGCAGCACCAGGGAACAGAACCTAGGAACCAGTGTTGCCCAAATAGATGGACTACATTTGTTAGACTCTTGGACTTCAGGCGACAAGAGACAGAAATATCAGATGTAATTTCATAGGCATAAGATTTCCTAATTTAAATGCCTTCAAAGTCCTCTGGAAAGACCCTCCCTTAGGGAGAACTCCCTCACGTCCACTGCACATCAGTTAAGCAGTTAAGGACTTCAGAGGAAAGCAAGGCAGCCCGCGGCCACCGTGAGAACGCGCCCTCCTGTTCTCAGAGACTTTGTGTTTACATGTTTAACTCGGTATGGCCTTGGCAGCATTGGCCCAGCTTCCACACTTGAAATTAATGTACTGGAAGGCTCGTAAGGGTCAGAGGAGAAGAACCCAGGCTTGTGTTTCAGCACAGCAGGCCCTGCAAAGACGAAACAGCACGTGGGTCCCATGGACACCGATGTTCTTGGGTTCGTTTCAAGGAGATAGCACGCTCCGTTTGTTAGAGCTATCAACTGTAGCTGTCGACGGAAAAAGCCCGACTTGGTTTTTATTCTTCCCTTAAGTAAGCACTCTTTTTTCCTCTACAGTGCAATGACTCAATGGACATTTGGAAACATGACTGTTTTCTTTTGGTGGCACAGAACCTAGCATCTTCTTTAAAAGTCTGTTTCTAAAGGGAAAAAAATTCCATTTGAAGGAAGCGTTAATATTTTCCATACGTGTTGGGTCCAGAGGGTACAATTAATATTCAGATTCAGATTCAACACGTGTGGGTTGGCAAGTGCAGGCCTGTGGGTCCCAGGAGAGCCGCAGCCGTGCGAGTCTCGGCTGATCAAGAAGTCCGCCAACCTCCTGGGTGTGAGAAGCTGGTGGGCCTCGGTGGGCTCAGCTCTGAAATCAAGCCCTCAGCCAGGCTTTGACATGAAATCTCATGGGCAACACCGATGGAAGCAGCTCCTCTCACAGGTCAAAAGATACTTTTTCACTTTGTGAAACACATGGGTGTAGACATTCGTGGAGTGTCTGAGCTGCAAGGGGCCACAGAGGTCACCCCGTGTGGTCCCATGTCTGACAGCTGAGAGCAGTAGAATGCACAGTAGCAGCAGGGCCTGCCTGAGTCCGGAGAGCTCCAAGGTCAGGCGTCCCTGCCCTCAGTCCCGGGCTCCCAGTGCTATGCCCAGGGCCGTGCACGTAGGTGTGCACTCTGCAAACCACTTTCCCATTTTGGGAAAAATGAGCCTATGTAATTCCAGAAAACATAAATAAATAAGATTTGATGTTTCTGGCCTTCTTAAGCTGTCATTTTATAAAAATTAGTTTCTTTTTGCTTTGTAGACATAAGGCCTCACTCTGTCACACCCAGGCTGGAGTGCAGTGACACAATCATAGCTTACCGCAGGCTTCAACTCCTGCTCTAGCGACCCACCCACCTCAGCCTCCGAGTAGCTGGGACCACAGGCAGGAGAGCACCGTCACGCCTAGCTATTTTTTTTATTATTATTATTATTTTTTGTAGAGACAGGGTCTCACGATGTTGCCCAGGCTGGTTTCAAACTCCTGGCCTCAAACGATCCTCCCACCTCAGCCTCTCCAGTGCCTCAGCCTCCCACTGTACCCAGCCCATGTTTTTTATAAGTAGGTAGAGTACCAAAGCACAATATAAGATTAAAATACATAAAAGGATATGCAATGAAAGGAAATCCCCTTCTACTCTTGACCTCCAGTCCCTTAGTTTCCTTCCCTAGGGGTAGGCATTGATTCTAGTTTCTTGTGTATCCTTTTGGACAAATCCTAAAGGACAATCTTTCAAAACTATTTAAGATGCATCTTTGAGCCAAGTATAGTGGCACATGCCTATAGTCCCAGCTACTCAGGAGGCTGAGGCAAGAGGACAGCTTGAGCACAGGGGTTCAAGGCCAGCCTGGGCAATGTAGCAAGACTGTGCCTCAAAACCACAATTCATGTTTGCCCCCTTTTCCTTGTGATTACAAACCCCCGTGTGGACAATACCTGGTTGTTGCCCAGGTCGTTTCTCCTGAAGGCTAAATAGTAATAACCAATAACCTACGAAGGTGTGCAGGTCGGTGGGGAAAAGCAGATTGCTTCCTGATTGCTGCTTTCCTTCAATATTTTCTCTGACTTCTACATTTTCTTCTAAAATGTCTGTGTCCGCAAACAAACGAAGAGCTCACAGCATGGCTGTTCAGAATTTGTGGCTTTCAATGAGCCACGGCCACGATTTAGAATAATCAACAGAAAGCCAGTTCTTCACTTCTTTTTTTTTTTTTTTTTCGAGATGGAGTCTTGCTCTGTCACCCAGGCTGGAGTGCAGTGGTGCAGACTCGGCTCACTGCAACCTCCACTTCCCAGGTTCAAGTGATCCTCCCACTTCAGCCTCCCGAGTAGCTGGAACTATAGGTGCACACCACCATGCTCTGCTAATTTTTGTATTTTTAATAGAGACGGGTTACACCATGTTGGCCAGGCTGGTCTCGAGCTCCTGACCTCAAGTGATCCACTGCCTCAGCCTCCCAAAGTGCTAGGATTACAGGTGTGAGCCACTGTGCCCGGCCCCAATTCTTCATTGCTGAAAGATGAAAGTTCACACTGTGGATGCTGTGGTTTGGATATGGTTTGTTAGGCCCACCCAGTCTCCTGCTAAAGTATAGTTCCAGTGTTGGAGGTGGAGCCTGGTGGGAGGCGTTTGGGTTATGGGGGTGGATGCCTCATGAATGGCTTGGTGCTGTTCTCATGGTAACAGATGAGTTCTCCCTCTGTTAGACCCCAGGAGAGCCGATTATTAAAAAGAGCCTGGCACCCCCTCCACTCTCTCCAGCTCTCTCTGTTCCATCCTCTCTCGCCACGTGATGCCACTCCTCTTTGTCCTCTGCCATGAGTGGAAGCTTCCTGAGGACCTCACCAGAAGCAGATGCTGGTGCCTGCCTCTTCACCCCCTGCAGAACCACGAGCCAATAACCTCGTTTTTTCATAAACTATCCAAGACACGGGTATTCCTTTAAGCCTTTTCAGATAATTCTTCATTATTTGTGATTTAAAATCAAGACTCATAAAGAATTAAAGGTAGAAAGCCAGGAACACCTATTTGTTGTGTCTCTTTCTGAAATTCCTGTGGTATTTATGTAGCCCCATTGCTGCAGGTCATGGCCCCTTGCTTTGCTGGAAATATTAAAATAGACTCCTTTGGTTATCCCTGAATAATCAAGACACTGTGGCCGAATCTTAGCAGATGAGTGGGAGAGGGTTACAGGGAAAAGTCAGAGGTAACAGGGGACATGATCACGAGTTTCAGCTTCATTGAGCACAGGGGTTCCAGGCCAGCCTGGGCAATGTACCCACTGTACCCAGCCAATGTTTTTTATAAGTAGGTAGAGTACCAAAGTACTGTCAGCACATCCCGTACTGACACTGACAGTGAGATGCTATTGCAAGAATGAAGCAGAGGGTTTACATTCAACACACCACACACACACACACACACACACACACAGCTGAGCCTTGAACAACAAAGGTTTGAACTACACAGGTTCAAGACCAACACCTCCTCTTCATCCTCCTCCTCAGCCTACTCAGCATGAAGCCAACGAGGATGAAAACCTTTATGATGATCCACTTCCACTTAATGAATACTAAATATATGTTCTTTTCATTATGATTTTTAAAATATTTTCTTTTCTCTAATTTATTATGCTAATGTGGTATATAATATACATACAAAATATGTGTTAATTGACTATGTTATTGTTAAATCTTTCAGTCAACAGTAGGCTATTCGTACTTAAGTTTTGGGGTTTTGGGGGCCTTTTTGAGACAGGGTCTCACTGTCACTCAGGCTGGAGTGCAGTGGTGTGATCATGATTCACGGCAGCCTCGACCACCTGGGCTCAAGCAGTCTTCCACCTCTGCCTCCCTAGTAGCTGATACTACAGTCATGTGCAACTACATCCAGCTACCTTTTGATTCTTTTTTTTTTTTAAGTAGAGATAAGGTCTCACTATGTTGTCCAGGGTGGTCTTGAACTCCTGAACTCAAGCAATCCTCCTGCCTTGGCCTCCCAAAGTGTTGGGATTATAGGTGTGAACCACCATGCCAGGCCTACTAGTTAAATTTTTGAGGTTTCAAAAGTTATATGTGAGTTTTCAACTGTGTGGGGGTTGGCATCCCTAGCCCTGTGTTGTTCAAGGGTCCACCATATATATATATATAATATTTCTATTATATGTGTGTGTATGTATGCACACGCACGCATATAACATATTGAAATTGTTCAGGCTGCCATGTTGAGAGTGATCATAAGGGAGTCAGAGGCTTTGCAGGAGTTGAGCTGAAAGCTGATGGAGGCTGAGCTGTGGTAGTAGTGGTGGAGATGAAGAGAACTAGATGAATTCAGAGCATGTCTCGAAAGGAAAGGAGGCAGAATGTGCTCTTGGATTGAACACAGACAAGAGTGAAGAGAACTAAAAATAATTCCTGCCTCTCTGGCCTCTGTTGCTGGGTAAATGCTGTTCTATCCCGAATTGAGATGATATTTGGGGGAAAGCAGGATTTGACAGGAGGCGTTGTGGAGAAGTCAGGAGTTGTGCTTGCCCCATCTCAAGTCCTAGGTACCGACTACTGCTTCCCTCAGTCTGTATGCCGGAGTAGACACACTGACGTCTCTCCTACTACACTAGCTGCTTCTCCTCCATGTTCTCTGCTGGTCCTTCTTCATGGGCTCAATCTCTCCACATTGGAGGCCCCAGTGCCTTTCCTGGGCCACTTATCTGTCCATTCTCTCTCCTTTGGGAACTTCTTCCAATCTTACACCTTTATAGACTACCTAAATACTACTGTCGTCTCCCAAATTTCAATCTCCAGACCAGACTTACACCTTGAAATCCAGGCCTATATATCCAACTGCCTACGCAACATCTCTAACACACAACTCAAACTTTCCTCTCAAATTAGGATTGCCCAATAAAATAAAAGACGCTCAGCAAATTTAGAATAACAGCAGATGATAAGTATAAGCAATAGCACATGGGATGTACTTGCACTAAAGTGTCTGTTATTTTGCTGAAATTCAAATGTAACTGGGCTTCCTGGTTTTTTATCCGTCAAATCCAGCGACCTTACTCAAAACCACGTTCAACCCACCGTCTTCTTCATCCTGATTGCAGCAACTTCACCCTCCCAACTGCTCAGGTCAAAGATGCTTGTTCCTCCTTCACTCTTTTCTTCACATCCCGTATCCAATCCGTCAGCAAATCTTATTGGCTCTGCCTTCAAAACACATCCAGGATCTGAAGCTTTTTGTTACACCATCTTCACTTCTACCACCCGGTGCCAAGATACCGTCATCATTGGAATGGCTAAAATAGCCTCCCAGCTCTTCTTCCTTTGTCCCTGAGAGTCTGTTCTCAACAAAGCAGGCAAAGGGAGCTTTTACAAAGGAAGACGAATCATGTCACGCCTCTGCTTAAAACTGCCGGCAGATCTCCATCGCAGCTGGTGTAAAAACCAAAGTCCTTCCCACAGCTGACCATGCTCCATGGGATCTGCACCCACACCTTCCATTTCTTCTCTGATCTTCCGTCCTATGACTTCCCTCACTCTACTCACCTCCTTGCTGTTTCTTTTTTCTTTTTTTTTTTTTTTTTGAGATGGAGTCTCTATCTGTCTTCAGGCTGGAGTGCAGTGGTTTGATCTCGGCTTACTGCAACCTCCGCCTCTCAGTTTCAAGCAATTCCCTCACCTCAGCCTCCCAAATAGCTGGGACTACAGGCACGCGCCACCATACCCGACTAATTTTTGTATTTGTAGTAGACACGGGGTTTCATCATGTTGGCCAGGATCGTCTTGATTTCTTGACCTCGTGATCCGCCCGTCTCAGCCTCCCAAAGTGCTGGGATTACAGGCGTGAGCCACCACGCCCAGTCTGTTATTTTATTATCATTAATTTTTTTCTGGAGATGGAGTTTTGCTCTTGTTGCCCAGGCTGAAGCGCAATGGTGGGATTTTGGCTCACCACAACCTCTGCATCCCAGGTTCAAGCAATTCTCCTGCCTCAGCCTCCCAAGTACCTGAGATTACAAGCATGCGCCACCACGCCCAGCTAATTTTTGTATTTTTAGTAAAGACAGGGTTTCTCCATTTTGGGCAGGCTGATCTCGAATTCCCTACCTCAGGTGATCCACCCGACTCGGCCTCCCAAAGTGCTGGGATTACAGGCGTGAGCTACCATGCCTAGCCTCCGATCTGTTATTTTTAAAAATGAGATGCCATTGGACCGTGTGACTACTAAGAATGGTGTCCAGTGATAAGAGATGAGGCAGGGAAGAGAGGAGGACACCTGAAGAAGCAAGTCTTTAACAAGGTGGGGCTGGGGTCAGGGCGCTAGGGAAATTGTTGGCTTAAGATAACAGCGAACAGGAAGGAAGACACAGTATGAGACTAAAGGCACGGGTAGTTGGAAGATGATCCCTGATGACTTCTCTGCAGGTATGTGTGTGTGTCCATCCCATCTCCCTATTAGGTAATAAGCTCTGAAAGGACATTTTCCTCTGCAGCCCCTCTCTCTGCTCCCCTTCAGAAGCTACGTTCAAAGCAGTACTCAAGTTTGTTTGTTTGAAGTAAACAAGCAGTAGATTCACAAGGCAACGGTTTCCTTAACACAGGCATTCCATGTAGTTAGAGAAAAGTGTCATGGAGAGTGATGCAGCTAACTCTTACTAGGCTTGGGCCATCTGGCTTTTTCCAGCTGAGTATAGCTAGGTTTCCTCATTAACCAGAATTATTTCACCACAGTAAAACAGTCCCAGTTTCTGGATGGGCTTAGGGTTAGCATCTGGGCAACCCATAAACAGCCACACTGAATGGGTCCTCTGGGCCCAGCTAAGGAAAATGCCAGGTGTCCAAAAGCAGATTCCACACCCTGAATTGAAAGGGTAAGCCCTGGACCTGGCTGAGGGGATCATCTGCCAATTTTAAGTATCTTCCATGGGTCTCCACAAATCAAGAGGTTTCCAAGCCAGAAAGCTGAAACAAAGATATGCCAATAGCAGGCTAGAAAGCAGAATGCGGCTTGTCTTAGAGTGTTCTTTGTAATAATATCATACAATTTTCTTTTTCTTTTTTTTTTGAGATGGAGTTTCGCTGTTGTTACCCAGACTGGAGTGCAATGGCACGGTCTCGGCTTACTGCAACCTCAGCCTTCTGGGTTCAAGCAATTCTCCTGCCTCAGCCTCCCAAGTAGCTGGGACTACAGGCACGCACCACCATGCCCAGATAATTTTTGTATTTTTAGTAGAGACGGGTTTCACCTTGTTGACCAGGATGGTCTCGATCTCTTGACCTTTGTGATCCACCCACCTCAGCCTCCCAAAGTGCTGGAATTAGAGGCGTGAGCCACCGCACCCGGCCTTGACAGACAATTCTTAAACAGTATTGTTACTTGTTGCACCAGATTTGGTTAGGGAGGCTTTAAACACTTATACATCCTCCACCCAACTGAGTAGTACTGTCTGGTAGAAAGAAGATCCCCATCCTTATGCCTGAGTGCTACCGTTAAACATGGTACAAAAGGCACCAAGCCCATAGTGCCGGGATATGGGAAAGTAAGTCTACCTCCTCTACAGTATGATTACTCAGTACATTTGAATATGATCTATCCTTTCATGGGGTGGTGTAGGGCAATATTTTCAAACTGTTTGACAGGACCCACTTCCTCAGAATATTAAGGTATTATGGGGGAAATGAGGCAGTATTTCTCAGAACCTCTAATATGTATGTGCCTTCTTACTCTCCAAGAAGAGGGATTTTACACGCAGAGAATCCCAGCTTTCTTGGACCGGTTAGCATTCTAGGATGCATGGAACACTGTGGGAAACTCTAGTTTGGAACAGCCTCACCCCAAGCCAAGGGACACTGCCTAGCTACCACAGGAATCCTCTCCAAGCTCTACATGGCATGCTTTTGCAAATTACTTTTCACATTCTGCTTAAGTTATCTTTGAATTGTCGTATCAATGTCAAAAGCCACGACGTGGCAGGTCTAACTGGAAAAATATGTCAAGAAAATAAATGGCACTAACTCCGTTTACACTTGGGGAGTGTCTACAAATGCTAACGTATGGGAAAACTCCGTTTACACTTGGGGAGTATCTACAAATGCTAACGTATGGGAAAATTCCGTTTATGGCAAAATAGTTGCTTCTCTTGTCCCTTCGGCAGGACAGACCTCAGTGGAGCATAACAGTAAAACAAAGATGCAAGTGTCTAGTAAAAAAAATCAAAACAGTAAACCGTCTACCTTAATCCTGGATGTAAAGTAGTAGAAACATCTACGTTTACGTACTGTTCGCTGCTCACTGGCCTAGCCACTTGTTGAAGTACTTAAGCAGGTACTGCAAACTCTCACACATAATCTACTTTTTTACAAAAGTGCTTTACAAAATTCCAAACTCACTCTTGTTAGCTTAAACGGATAAAACGTCTTGTTTGGAGACCTTCGAGTGACATGAAAATGATATAAATTTTTAAAATCAATTCCAGATAATTAAGCATTTAATCTACTATCAGGAGAGGAAATCTAATTAATTTAAAATAAATTTAATAAAGACTAAAATAGAAAAAGAATTCTTTAGGCTGAGTGTGGTGGCTCATGCTTATAATCCCAGCATTTTGGGAGGCCAAGGAGGGCAGATTACCTGACATCAGGGGTTTGACAGCAGCCTGGCTAACAGGGTGAAACCCTGTCTCTACTAAAAATACAAAAATTAGCCAGTATGGTGGCGCATGCCTGTAATCCCAGCTACCCGGGAGGCTGAGGCAGGAGAATCACTGGAACCCAGGAGGTGGAGGTTGCAGTGAGCTGAGATTGCACCACTGTACTCTAGCCTGGCGACATAGCAAGACTTTGTCTCAAAAAAAAAAAATTAGCCAGGCGTGGTGGCACACACCTGCAATCACAGCTACTTGGGAGGCTGAGGTAGGAGAACTGCTTGAACCTGGGAGGTGGAGGCTGCAGTCAGCCAAGACTGCACCTCTGCACTCCAGCCTGCTTAAAAGAGAGAGAGAGAGAGAGAGAGAGAGAGAGAGAGAGAGAGAATATACTTCAGATAACTCTAGCGTTTCTCCCTCTCTTAACTGGACACAGGAAAATGTCCTTATTTTTCAGTGTGTAATTAGAAAAGTGCTGGGTTGTCAATTCCACTAGGTGCACTTTAGTCAGAATTATCCTCAGGTAACGATGACGTGGATGAAGAAAACATTCTATGTGATACTCAAACACTATAGACCAAAGCCAAGGCTACTACAAAGGTTTTGCTGTCAAACTTGACCTTTCCAGTCAGGTTGCTGTGGTGCTTCCTAATTGCTTAGTCTATCAGCATTTACTTCTGTCAAACTGATGGGAAGTGAATGTAACCAAGCGGCAAGGTGTGTACTAGAGATTACAGAAGAAAACGTCCGAAATTTGAAAAATGCTATCGCATCTCGGGAAGGCACAGAAAAGCAATGGAAGTCTGTCTGAAAGCCTTGAAATTGCTGTATTAGAACCAAAAGGTTCTATTAGAACCAAAACTTCCCCCCAAGGGTATGACTCCATATTACTAATCTAAAACCTGAACACCTAGAGAGAAAACTAGGCAGCTGGCCTAGCACCTGTTTCTGTGTGGGAAGTTTCTAAGATTAGAATACCATATAAATAAGTGAAGGCCTCTTCTCAAACAAAGCCATTAGATCTTACTGTACGAAGTAAGTACATGGCAAAACAGGGAAGAAAAAAACAATCCATGTATTTAAAAAACCAAAACCATACACTGCAGTCAAGCACTAGATACTCTCTTAGAATATATTTATTCTGAAGGTAGGCACAAATTCAACCAAATGCTTTTCCAACACACTACAAACTACAAACTATGAGGCAGACAGTTTTAGAAGCAAGGAAGAATGAAAAGCAGCCAAATTTATTTTAAAAACCAGTCGGAGGCAAGTACAGAGGCAAATGGCCCTCCATACTGGCGCAAGATTTAAGCATATCACTGTATCATCACATAGTGCTGAGTCAAAGGATGAATATATTCAATGTTTCTTTGTCCTACTATAAGCCAAGAAGGATTTAAGGACAGATTTAAGAAGGCAGGAACATTTTTATCCAATACAATTAAAATCTGAAAGGCTACTTCAGCGCTTATAGGTATACAGCCATCCAAAATACCAAACTACGCTCAGCACTAAAGTCTCATTCCTTCCGTGTTTTTGACAGACGTGGATATGTTGCTTTTATCCAATCTGTAAGAAAATTGGAATTTTTGTTTTTATAATGGAGACTACTAAATCAAGAATCCACTAGCAAGTGAATAACTGAGGAAGTTATCTGGATTATTCTAAGGATGTTTTCGGGTCTGGAATGCTGGGCCCATAAGTGATGGTATTGCAAGGCTGGCCCAGGAAATCTCTCTCAGTCTCCCAAAGAGACGCACTGACGCTGGGTGTGGGGCTCACACACGTAATCCCAGCACTTTAGGGGGCTGAGGCGGGCGGATCACTTGCGGTCAGGAGTTCGAGACCAGCCTGGTCTACACTGGCAAAACCAAAAAAATCTAAAATATCTACTAAAAATACAAAAATTAGCCAGGGGTGGTGGTGCACACCTGTGGTCCCAGCTACTTGGGAGGCTGAGGCAGGAGAATTGCTTGAACCTGGGAGGCAGAGGTTGCCGTGAGCCAAGATCGCACCACTGCACTCCAGTCTGGGTGACAGAGTGAGACTCTGTCTCAAAAAAAAAAAAAAAAAAAAAAAAAGAGATGCACTGAGGAGGTGCCATTTTTAATCCTCAGATGAGAAAACAGGTAAGACTAGAAACTCCTGTGGGGTCATGATAATGTCAGTTACTCTAGTACTGGTACAGACAACATTGGCAAATACCTTATGAGGTTCACAGAAATCTTAATAAGAGGCAACATCCATTTGTTTAACTAGATAAGTGCTGTTAAACTAAGAAATGTTCATTTGTTTTATACTGATAGTCAAGAAACTACAGTGGTTAACCTTTTGTTACTTAAAGTGTTTCCCAGAGTAGGTAGTACTCAAGAAAGTCTCGAAATCCTTTTGAGCACATCATGCAGAAAGACTCAATTTGGTGTTGACGTGTCTTTTACCCTTACCTAACATTACTTACTAATCACATCTTTTAATAAAAAAGGACAGACTTTGAGCTGTCTTCACTGGCCATACTGCATAGCTGGAGTTTAATAACGCTGTTTTCATTACATTTTAAGGTAGTCTCCTATTCACAGAAAGTGATGCTAACTTTCCATTTACCAAAGTGATATGCTTCCTTGTTAAAATAAATTTACATCAAAAAGTGAGTTGACTTAAAAAGTATTAAGTACATTATCCTTTTAAATATAAAATTAGAACGGTGTATAGAAATGGCAAAGTCCATCAAGATCTGTCTGTGGTGTCTGAAGCTTAGAAAGCCCTGCTTTCAAGTCTACTTACCACACACATGAATCAAAGCTGTTACTTTATAAACTACCCAATTAGTAAGTTTGAGACCAGGAGACCTCTTTCCTCAGACTAATGTTAAGACACAAATAACAGCCACACTTTTAGGTAACCATATATTGAATCACTCATTTTCCAGCTAAACAAACTACAGGCCAAAGAGGACCACAGAGCTGCCAAGACCACAGGTTGAGTCCACCACTCTGGAATCTCGGTCCAGACCACGTCCCTCGCATGTAAACAGGAAACGATCAAGGAGCTGTGGTTTCTCTAACTGATGGACAGTTTAGGCAATATATACAGTAAAGGGAGTTCCAAAATAACTTCATTTAAAATACATTTTGAACAACATAAAACGACTAAGTACTTGATTCAGAAAGCGTAGAAGAGACATCTAGCTTACTTATATTAACTGCTCTTTAAAAATTTGCTCCATTTCAGGAGGAGGAATGAGAACAGAACCCCAGAGGAAGCCACATAATAGGTATATGAAAAGGACTGGGGAGATGCGATTTTTCTGGCGTACCGCAGAGATTTTGAGTATTTCTGTTATTCTCTGTTTTTCTTTTTTGTGCCTGCATCCAGGCAACAAAATGAGTAGCCTGCTCATGTGAAGTGACGACGCAAACCTGCTGCTTGGCCACCGTTCTGATGTTCCGGGGCCACCCACTTTCCTACTCTCCAGGCGAGGCTGCGGCCTCTCATTCCCAGACTTCCAACTCCCTTCCCGGTCCCCTCTTCAGCTGGGAAAGTGGGAGCTATCATTTTCCCGGTAACAAATTTAGCATCCTACCTGCATATATGCCCCATTCACTCCAGAATCTAAGCTCCACAAGGTTACAGATTGTCTCGTTTTGGTCACTGCTTTATCCCCAGGACTGAAAA
This sequence comes from Callimico goeldii, assembly GCA_963573925.1. Classification (NCBI taxonomy): domain Eukaryota; kingdom Metazoa; phylum Chordata; class Mammalia; order Primates; family Cebidae; genus Callimico; species Callimico goeldii. The sequence goes on along the minus strand of CAUYOR010045125.1, from coordinate 7,034 downwards.
CGATGCCTTGCAAATGATACGCACACAAGTATTTGAGCAAATGAATAGAAGTGCCGCCTTACCTGTGGACGTGGACAATGCACTGTCCCTTCTGCCTACCGAGACCAGCCTCTCCTGAGTCCTGCATCCTGCTCCATCTTGCCCATTGTTTCCCCGTCAACAGCATCCACTGTCCCCTTCAAATGGAATTCCATCGGCACATAATCAGTCATGCCATATTATTTCCTGAAAATCTCAAGTCCTCCCTTAGCTCACCTCCGCCTCAGTTACGAACCATTTCTGTTCCCCTTTGCAAAGCTTGAGTTGTCTACAGTTGCCATCTCTACTTCAGTCCCCTTCTGCTCACAACCCAGCCCCCAAACTTGCAGCTTGTTAGCCACAATTCCCGTCGTCTAACGGTTAGTTCTCTGTGCTCATCTTCCTTGAACAGCACCTGAATGAGCCGACAACTCCCTTCTGAACACTGTCTCACAATACCGAGAGCTCTCAGGTTCCTTTGCTAGCTCCTCCCCGTTTTAGATGTTGGAGTGACACAGGGCTGACCTCTTCCAGATCTACTTGGTTGCTATTCAAGTGACGCTGATGCCGCTGGGCCAGGACACTGAGCAGTTTGCTAGAAGTGCAGACGCTCAGCCAGGTGCAGTGGCTTACACTTGTAATCCCAGCACTTTGAGAGGCCAAGGCAGGTGGATCAGGTGGTCAGGAGTTTGAGACCAGCCTGGCCAACACAGTGAAACCCTGTTTCTACTAAAAATACAAAAATTAGCTGGCATGGTGGCAGGCGCCTGAAATCCCAGCTACTCAGGCAGCTGAGATAAGAGAATCGCTTGAACTGGGAGGCAGAGGTTGTAGTGAGCTGAGATCACGCCACTGCACTCCAGGCTGGGTGACAGAGCTAGACTGTCTCAAAAAAAAAAAATGAAATGCAGATCCTCAGGCCCCACACCAGATCTCCTGAAGCAGAATCTGTATCTTAACCCAATGTATTAACACATGCTTATTAACATTTCAGAAGCTCTAATTTCCTGAGTAATTTCAGTCACATGGCTTCAACCTGCATAGACTGATGCTCCCAAATGTTTACCTCCTATTACCCTAATGGTCATATGCAGGGCTCCATGCTGGATTCTACTAGAAATCTACTAGGCATCTCAAAGCCAAGTGCAAAACACAAATCTTGATTTTTTTTCTTTTCCCTCTCAGGCCAACAACTCGAGTGACCCTTGTCAACTCCTTGCCTTCCCATCCCTGGGCCCAAGTTCTGTTGGCTGTAGCTTTAGTACACCGAGTCCCACCACTAAACACTACTGCTGCTGCCAACATCCTAGGCTAAGCCACCAACACTCGATGTGAAGACTTGAGTTGCTTCTCCTAAATCTCCCTGTTTTCACCTGTAATACTGTGTACACAATATCCAGAGTGATCTTTAAATATGTCAGACCTTGGCTCAAAACCCTTCAATGGCGTCCCAAATGTCCTACCATGGCTTCCAAGAGTCCCCAGCTCCTAGCCCATCGTACACTGTGCTCTAACGCTCTGCTTTCGTCAAATTGCCAAGCTTGTTCCTCTTTTCTCCTCAAATCTTTGCTTGCTTATTTCTGCTCTTAGCGCTAAGAATTACTTCCTTAGAGACACCTGTTAAAATCACCATAATTAAAGGACTCACCACCCCATTACCATTCATTTCCAGCCCTTTACCCGGCTTTCATTTTAGCACTTTACCTGACATTGTATTTACCTGACTCCTCCACCAGAATGTATTGTTCACAAGCAGGGATATTTTTCTACCACAACTGCTTAAAACAGTGCCTCGTACATTAAGAAGCGCTAAGATGTTGATTATTCCAGCACGGGCGGTGGAGCCACTGGGGGCAGGGGACACTCTCGAGTGTATAAGCATCTATACATGCTTCGGATTTGCATAAATCTGCATGTAGAGAATCCACAGCAGCTTTCAGTAAGTTGAAAACTGTGAAATGTGACAGGGGTTCCAAATCATTTCTGTACATTAGAATGAAGATCTTTAAAAAGTTCTAATGCTTAAGCCACATTCCAAATGAACTCAATCACAATTGCTGAGGATAGGGCACAGGTATCAGTATTTGTTGAAACTCCCAGGTAATTCCAACGTGAGGTAAGTCTGAGAACCACCGGTATATGAGTTGGTAACCAGGATGTGAGATGGTGCATGAGAGCCAGAATATTCAACAGAAGAAATTCCCATCATAATGCTATGCCTGCTTAAAACTTCTATTTCCAAGACGGCATAGAGAACAAAACAAAAAATCATAAAATTAAAACTGTTTCAGATATTAGGCCTTCAAGAGAGCACAACTTCCAGGGTTTTCCGGGTTCATTTTCCTGTCACGTCTAATCCAAACTTGGGCATTTCTATGAGGAAGTTTATTCTTTTCTCCCATCTGCCGAGGCAGATTTATGCATGAAAAAGAGGTGACTTCTATGTAAGTCACATCTGAAGGCTCTGGGGGTTTTGTTCCTACTGCTATTTGTTATGGTGTCAAGTAAAAAGCTCCATTCTGGTAACAAGGTTGTAATCACAAAAACATAATGTCATATTCTCAAGAGAGAGAAAGGATTTCCTTATAACTCAACTAAGTGATTATGATGAGGAAGGAGCTCCTGGATTCTTAATCTTGCCGCCCAACATTTCTCACCCAAAAGGCAATAGAACCAACTAGCTCCAGTCATGAATCAAAATATCCATAGGGCAGAAGCTAACAAACACTGCGCATTAACCCATCTCCAAACTCACCTTTAAACTATCTTTACACCTCAGAATGAAGGACAAAATCAATGAAAGAGAAGTCATGTCATTATTAAAACCCTCACTGCAGTGCAAATGCTAGACATTTCTGAGGAATCTTGGAGATAGTGAAGCCAACTCATTTTACAGGTCAATGACCTGACACAGGATAAGGTGAAATGACAGCCTCAAAGTCACACAGGAAAACTAGAAGAGAAAAAAGCTTTTTTTCTTTTCCCCCCAAAACAAGCTTACAGGATTTTTTATGTTAATCAAAAAGAAATCAAGATCATCAGATCAGGAAGAAATGAGGAATACAACATATGTTACACACAGATTTAGAGAACTACTCAATTTGCTGCCCCCCAAAACCAAAAACTTCTCTAAACATATGGACATATATCCATCAAGCAGCTTACCCTTAAAATATCAGAATCTTGGAAAAATTCAATTTACAAATACATTATTAATTGCATTGCTATAATGAAATGAGTTCATTAAATGCGAAAATGTCAAACAGCACCAATACCAGAAGTTAATATTTAAAATAATGTATAGTCACTGATTGGGACAGAAATAAACTATAACCACTAGCAAAACCATTTAAAACAACTCTCTGACATAAAGGCAATATGTAAAGACCACTATATGCCCTTTTCCACTGATAGCCTGTGGCTAAGCATCCTGGCAGTGGGTCACACGGAAAACACTATTAAGATGCATTTTTAAATTGTTCAACTTTGAACTGTAACCCAAAGTTTGCCAATGTAAGCCAATGGCTGCTAACTACTCTTACCTGTCCTAATTAAAACAAAACACAAAACAACTCCCTTATTAAGCACTAGATTAAATATATCTACAAAGTAGCAGCAAGGCATTTACAAATGGGCTACGGACAGAGTATCAAAATGCTAGGAAGGAAAAGACAGCAGCAAGTCCTCTCACAGAGCGCATTATTCCACATGGAATCCCAAATCACATTTATTTCCAGTTCCTTAAAGTCCTGGAAGACCAGAGAGGAACAAGCTCTATAGAAACAGGGCTAGGGAAAAAGAAGCTCAAATGGCATCGTATTCCTATTTCAAAGTACCCAAGATCATTTGATGCTTACAGAGAAATCCTACTGTGTCTAAAATTTTTTAAAGCATGTAGAACCAAAATGCTAGTGAAACTTTTGTGTTTATCCAAAAAATAGCACTGCGGTTTTAAGTGAAATGAAATAAGCATGGTTTGTGAATTTTTTTATAATGTTTATACCACCCTCTTCTTCCTGTTCCCTGCTCCTTTCATCAGGTGATCCAAAGACTACCTGGTTTAAAATATTTGGTAATTCAGTGCAGAAAATTAAGGTCACAGACAAAATACAACAACTTTTAATACACCATTAATACTAATGATCAAAAATTATTGCATAGTCTTATGTGTTTACCCTAAAACATTTTCTCAAAGTAAACGAATTATAGAAAAGACAAATAACCCTAATGTGGATGGCCTTTACTACCTCGATCTTCTATCCTTTTTTGTCTTTTCAGTACTTTTGTCCATTGTTTTCTCATTATCTCCCCTGCACTTTGGGCAATACCATTTCCCCTTTGGTTTATAGGTAAGTGAAACACATGAAAAATGAAACCATTCAATTGGACACTGTTCGTTGTCACATCCTATCATCTCCCCATAAGACACTTGGTTGCATAAGCAGTATGTAGGTTCATTAGGATCTATGGCAAACTCAACAGGTGAAGCTTCCCTCTCCTGCTTGGCCTTGGAGCGTTTCTTTTTCTTTGCTGACTTGGATTTCTTTTCTTTAGGTGGCTGATCATCACAGTCTTCAATTCCGTTTGTCATGTGACATAAATCACGGCTTTCACTGGTCCGCTGCCTGCGGGGTCTTCTTGAAGATCTTTCTGGTTGGCTGGAATCCACCTTTGCTTTATCTGCGGCTCTTTCACTTTCAGCCGGATCTTGGAAACACTGTGAATGTAGCTCCATTTGTCTTGCCCGATTTTCCACCAGTTCAAGCATTTGTGTAACAATCTGGATTTTTTCATCTCCTAATTCTTGACTATTAATGAGTGCTCTCTGGAGAAGCTGCTGCAGACGTTTTTTCTGGTTTAAATCATCTTCTTTCTTGTATTTTTCATAGACATCATCAATTTCTTTTAAGGTTTCTAAAAAAGGAAAAGAAAAATGAGAATGTTATCATGGGTTAGCATACATAACATTTACAAATTAGTTATTTTTTACAGAATTGAAGTCAGAACCCAAACCACACTCCTCTTTGGTATGTATACAATAAAAACTACTTCCCATACAAATACCACATTATCTAATATGAAAGTATACTTAGAAATAAGGTAATAAGAAAGAGCACAAAACTAATACTCATTAATATATATTAAAAAGAATAAGAGATGTGTGGTTAATTAATGATCAAAAGTATTTCTCATGGGCAGGAACACTGCATGCCACTTGAGTCTACTTAGTGCTGGAACCCCTTCAAGATAACCGTATATATAAAATTTGCAGGCTAGAGTCCAGCTCTAAAACATGAAAAGGTTATAGGACTAGGCTACGGATTACTGCCCAGCTGTGTTTACAGGATTTACAGTCCAATCAATGACTTGTGACATGACTCCAGAGACACTACAGCTTCACTTTCACACCAAACAGTCTGAACACTCGTAGCTTCCCATCATCTTAGTTTTAATGGCTCTATTTTAGCCTCATATGGGAAATTCAGAAAATGAAACTATTTCCAGAGTAGGTTCTGGTTCTGATATCAACTGACCAAACCGCTAACAAAATTACAGTAAAGTCAGCACTGGACCATTCTGCCTTTGTAGATAAACTGTCATTGATTCTACGCTTTCTGAACTGCTGATTTAGTCGCACGGCACATGGAACACACTTACTTAAATCAAATAAAAATAGCTGAGTCACTAGAAGGTATCAAAAAAATCTGAAAATATAATTTCAGATGTCACCAAAAATTTCCTTAAGATTAGTTTTGTTCAAATCCGCTTAATTTCTTATTCCTACAAGATGTAATTCTATCTGAAAGAGTTCTGTCTGCATGGTATTTTTCATGCCAAATGGCATACCAGTTTTATATTCCAGTATTATAATTACTAAAAACAGAAATGTTAGAGGAGTAAATATATACATTGGGGCTGTCTGCAAGTAAGGCACACAAAAGCAAATATCGAACACAACTCACTAATTAAAGTACTCATACTTGAGGTACAACTGTCTAACCTGGAATACATAACAAAGTGCCACCACACGGTTGAGAGTACTTATACCTGCATAGCATATTTTTGAACAAAGTTTGTAACTATTCCATTTGCTTAGCTAGGCATCTAAGCAGATTTCTTAAGAATCTAATTTCCCTACAAGAAAAATAAGGAAACTGGTTCATTCAGACACACAAAAAAAACCCAAGGATTAAAAATGAAGAGGTAAATCTCATTTTAAATATTCTGTAACTAATAATCAGGTGTTAGAGGCTAATTATAGTTTACATCATACCAGCACACTAAGACCATACATGAGATAAAACAGTTTTCAAGACATCTTAATATACAGTGAAATAACACAAGAAATTAACATTTACTCAGTGTTTCTATGCAGTAAAGATTTTCCCAGTTCATCCCCACAGCAACCCCACAAGGAAGTCACCATCACTTCTGCATGTGAAAAAACTGCAACTGAAGAGATAAGAACACTAGACTTTGAACTGTGCAGATCTGTAAGTCTGACCCTGCAGTGTAAGCACTTTTCTATCAATTACATGAAAAGCACTTGAAATCAAGTATCAAATTTTAGTTTGAAGGTTAAGAAACTAGATAAATAATTTCTTTGTTCTAGAACAAAAGTTCTCTAATAACCCTATCTCATAATAAGTACTTCAATTGTTAAATTGTTTTCTTCATTTATTTTCTTTATAGGTTTTTCAGCAGTTCTTAAAGTATCTCAAGTAGATGGGAAATTTCTTTGACTGCCTATATAGTTTATATCACTAAGTATTGCTAGAAAGATTAGATCCAAAACCAAAGAATACTTATTAGCTAGTGAAGAAATAAAAAAACATGAAATCGGCTGGGCGCGGTGGCTCACGCCTATAATCCCGGCACTTTGGGAGGCTGAGGCGGGTGGATCACGAGGTCAAGAGATCGAGACCATCCTGGTCAACAAGGTGAAACCCCGTCTCTACTAAAAATACAAAAATTGGGCATGGTGGTGCGCGCCTGTAGTCCCAGTTACTCAGGAG
>CAUYOR010045124.1:0-19176 GCA_963573925.1 Callimico goeldii | reverse complement strand
CTAAAAATACAAAAAATTAGCTGGGCATGGTGGCGCGTGCCTGTAATCCCAGCTGCTCAGGAGGCTGAGGCAGGAGAATTACCTGAACCCAGGAGCTGGAGGTTGTGGTGAGCCAAGATCATGCCATTGCGCTCCAGCCTGGGTAACAAGAGTGAAACTCCGTCTAAAAAAAAACAAAACAAAAAAATGAGGAGTGCAAAGAGACCTAAATGAAAGTAAGCCTTCACTTCACTCAAACTGGTAATACACTGATGCAAGTAGACTTATTAAAATTATGTATTATGTATATTGTAACACTGGAAAGAATCATAAGAAAAATTATAAAAATGATTAAAAGAAATATTGTTTCTTATATAAGACTAATGATCTTCTCATAAGTTTGACTGTGAAATATAGAAAGAGAAGGGATGCAGAATGCATAAAGCACTCTGAGTAGTTAAATAATGCTTGGGATATTAGTAAAAAATAAAGACAGAGAAAGAAAAGAAAAAAGAAAAAGGGAAAATGAGAAGAAACCAGAGGAGGAAGGAAAGAAAAGGAAGCATTTTAGGCTAACTATTTAACTATGATTTTGACCCTCTATTGACATAATCCATTCTTATCCATACTGTTCCTAAATTTTAGTTACTTGTTAATTCCCAGTAGAGCTTGGATTTTTGCCCAGTCCATTAATCTTAGCTTTATAAGTGAAACCTATTGAATCTATTAACCTGCAACATTGGTTACATTTTGTAAAATGGTGTTTCAAAAGTCTTCCTTCCCAGGAGAACTGGTGACATATCAACATTGTCCCAAGGGGTTTGGATTGCTAGTTTATTTTATAGTGACATTTAGGCATTCTGACAACTGCTTAATTATTATATGTGCCTCTATAAAGGTTGTCTCTAACAATAAGTGTAAATCAAATTAATGATAGCACTACAACCTATTATTTTTTCACTTTGATTGACACCTTTAATATTCATTAATAATTTGGTACATTTATAGACAATGATGAAGACAACATCATTACTGCCAGGATTGTTTTCTCCCAAAGGATACATTAGACAGCAGCTTACTTCTAGTAAAGTTAAATCTAATGTCATGATGCTCTACTTTCTTACTATTAAAATACTACAAATATCCTATGTTAGTTTAAACTGTGAACATGCATGATTTAATGCTATGCAGTGTGGTATAGTGGAAGGACAATTATAGGAATTATATATCTAAGTCCCAGATTTTGTTGGTACTAAGCCAATGTACCATATTTTATTTTCCTACCTGAATCTCAGTTTCCTAATCTATAAAGCTAAAGTTATAAGCTACATAAACTCTAAAGGCCTTCCTAGTACTAAAATTTTGAAATTTGTGTTTTAATAAATTCCTACTGGGAATCTGATAGGTAGAGTTATTCTTCCCCTTCTCATTAATGCTATACCTTGCTTGCATACACTATCTGTCCTCCATAATTTATTTTGGGTACATAGATGACTCAATTACATTAATTGTGAGATCAGATTGGGCCTACTCAAAACATAAGTAACTGATACAGTGTGATGTGAGCAGCATTTAACTTTTATGAGGACCTACAATATGCCAGACTCAGTTTTCTAAGAGCTTTGTGTAAGTACTATCTCATTATCAAAATAGACCCAAAAAGTAGACGTTATTTTTAATAAATCATTTTTTTGTTTTACAGAATAAATGAGTACAAAGAAATTAGTTAAAACTACTGTGATAGGGCCCCATGGGCCTTGTTGTTTCACAGCCTCTATGTATCTATCCTTTTTTTTTTGAGACAGAGAGTCTCACTCTGTCACCCAGGCTGGAGTGTAGTGGCACAATCTTGGCTCACTGTAACCTCTGCCTCCTGGGTTCAAGAGATTCTCCTGTCTCAGCCCTGCAAGTAACCAGGACTACAAGTGCATGCCACCATGCCTGGCTAATTTTTTGTATTTTTAGTCGAAATGTGCTTTCACCAAGTTAGACGGGCTGGTCTCGAACTTCTGACCTAGGATGTCCTGCCTGCCTTGACCTCCCAAAGTGCTGGGATTACAGGTGTGAGCCACCATGACCAGCCTATGTATCTTTTCTATTTTTCATTATCTAATAGTTCTTTGGTTCAATTTCTGTTTTATGTTTACATCTCAGAAAGAGAATTCTATTGGACAATTAGCATCATCACCTTGTTGTTTGGAAATTATCTTGTTCTAAGTCACCACATTTGCTGTTGAATTTTGTTCAAGCCATAGATTTGTTACTCTTGAGCCAAGTGCCTTCCTCCAGTGGAATCATGCAAGCCAAGGAAGCAGGGTAATGTGGTATTCAACATGGTGACTCTGTTGAACAAGGAAAAATTCTATGGAAGGTGGTTGCATGATTGGCTTACTCAGCAATAGATACTGGCTGAGGTTTCAAATGATGAAATATATCAGTTGTGGAGTATGCTTGAAGATTGACCATAGTTAAATACTATGCAATATCATTTTAAATAGAAAATTAAAAATAAGTTAGTTAATACCTTATGAGATCTAAGTAAAACTATTTTCCCCAGAAGGCTATCTTTAATAATAATTTTTAACAGAAATATTTTAGGTATAAATTGAATGAACCTCTTAGATTCAAGTTATGATGCACAGGAGTTTCTTTTAAAAACACTGATACATTTATGTGCTCACATTTTGTTCTATTACATTTCTAGCCATTCTTCTAAGACAAAACAGTGATATATGGGACAGAATTGTATGTTTACTTTTGTCTGTTTTGGAATCCAAGGTACAATGAATCTTTCGAGCTATTAGATATAATCTATGTGCAAATTTAGACCTTAGCTCCACAATAGAATTCAAAGAACATAATGTATATGTGTTTAATGGCAGAATGGTATGGTTCGACCTGGAGAGCCACTTAAATGAATTAATTGGTTGATAGATGAATATAGTTGCCATAAAACTTAATCTACATTTTCACCTCACTTCTAATTATGTAAAAAAAAAGTGGCAAAGTCTATAAAGAGCCTTTCCTACAAATAAGTGATTATGAGGACTAAGAATCAGAATTACTCAGAAAACTCGACATCTGAGGGATGGAACTGCTATATGAAAGTGTTATAAACTGAATGTTTGTGTCCCCCTAAAATTCTTAAGTTGAAACCCTAAGCCCCAATGTAATAATATTATGAGTTAGGCCCTCTGAAGGTTGATTATGTTTATTAAGGTTATGTGAATGACTAGTGCCCTTATAAGAAGATGAAGAGATACTAGAGCTTCCTCCTTCTGCCACGTGAGAATACAAGGAGAGGACAGCTGACTGTAAGCCAGGAAGAGGGCCTTCACCAGGAAGTGCATCTGCTGGCACCTTTAACTTGGACTTCTCAGCCTGCAGAACTGAAAAATAGAGGTATGTTGTTTAAGCCATCTGGTCTATGATATTTTGTTTTAGTACCCTGAGCTAAGACAGACTACATTACCAAGAGAGAAACAAAGTGATGATGTAGTCCCTATTTACTACATTATGATACTATTTCCTTCACAATTTAGTCTTCTCTTTTTTCAATAAACTGAGATATTTCCTAATAAATCTCCGTTATGGATGATATCTTTTTTGAATGTTTTCAAAGCTTATTTAATCAAAATTTACTTTTAATGGGAATGCATAAAAATCTGTTCTGATATTAAAGAAAACAAAGAAATGTTTTTCATCACATATAACTTCCTTGCTAAACACATCTATTACAGTGAAAGACCATGATACATAAAATAGGAAGTTACTGAAGAGAAATTACTTAGAATTATCATTTGTCAAGTATTTAACACAACATCCTTAAGTTAACATAAAGATTAAACTTTGTATTTAAGTGATGTTATGTTTGAACACACAACATTCTCATAAATTGCTTACTGGTCCATAGAAATATTATTGACAATGGCTATTCATTATGCACCTAAATTATCAGTACATAAAATAAAATGTTTGCTGGTACAAAAGCCTCTTAAATTCAGATTGGTTTAAAGGATTTGAAATTCAGTGTCCACTGGGCCAAGGAGGTAATGTAAATTAATGAAACTGGCCTTGTGTATGAATGCTGGGGGCTGGCAAACTGTAGGGTGAATGACCCATCTAAAGGAGTCAACCACTCTGCAGATACTCCTAAGACTGGTGATGTATTATGCAGAAATGCTGCACCAGTGTTGCCAGATCTTATTTTAAAAATAAATCTAAAACTCAGGTTTAGATGAACAATCAATTTCTATATACTGTGTGTGCTAAATATAACATGTTTTCAGGTCAAATATGGCTATTTGGGATGTTAAGTTTAAGGACATCAGACATGATATCCAGATGTGTCCATCTCATTATTATAATATCTGAAAGTTGCTCAGGATATTTGCGCAGAAATTTGGAAGAATTAAGGATGGACAATGTTGAAGTTTGTTTCTATAACACTGTAACCTTCCAGCTTAAATCCTGAAGTTAAATCATTACCATGTTTAGCTGGCTTTAGTGCCATTCTTGAGGTACTCTTTGCACAGCTGTCCTCTGATTGTTTTGATTTTATATTTGATTCCCATAGGACAACCTTCCTTCCATTTTCTTAGGACGTAAAGGGTGGGGACCTCATTCATCAATGACAAGTACAAATGCATTGCAAAATCATCTAACTAATTGTTTGAAAAACAGATTTTTCAAATTATATGCACTGAGAGAGATTTCATCTCCAAACTTGAATAATCATTCCTTAATTGGGCTAACTACTAAGGATATTACTGCTAATTTGCTCACAAAGGTACTGGGAAATGTTTACACAAACTTACACACCAGGCTTACCATACCCATATAGGCAACAGACAAGAAATACATGTGATCTTGATTAGAGATCATCCTTGATTTTTCTATTTATATGGACCAGTAGAAAATTACTAGAACTTGTAGGTCATGTTTTGGGAATTTTCCCACTCAACTGATCCCTAATCACAGTCATCTATATTAAGAAGGCAATAGAATATTTTTTGTTTTTGTTTTTTTTTTGAAGGCCCTTATTATTTGAAGACATCCTAAGAGGTAATGGAGGTTATATTCTTACCCATGTGTATCACGCTGTTTTTCCCCCTTTTCATTTTCTAGCCCAAGTTAGATTTTTGATTCTCTGGTGAATTATGATCACATTGTTTCAATCCTGGTGTTTGATTTATTATGTGCTCTAGGCTCTCCAGAAGGTATCCCACGACTACAGAGTTTTCTCCCATGGGTATTCATTTTCTGATTTTCAGTTTAAAAAGACAGCAAAATTCCCAGTCTAAAGCAATTACTCATGACTCTATTTCATATGCTTTTATTTCTCAACATTATAGTGTTTAATGTTCTTTATCTTTCTGGGTGGTTTGATTCACATTAATATTAATACTGGTTTTTTGTAAGCCAATGCTTACAAAATATTTAATGTCTTAATATTACAGTGTGAAATAACTTATATGTCTTTGAGGGCCAATATCATCTCCCAATTCCATAGTGTACTAAATATATGTACATATATCGGATGGTAACAAACTGTATAGATTACCGCATGTTTCCCCACAGAGAGTTATAAAATACTACATAATTTTTATTAAGATTATTTTACATTTGTTTTTATTTTTTGAGACAGGATCTGTCTCTGTTACACAAGCTGGAGTACAGAAATGCAATCACTGCTCACTGCAACCTCGAACATCTGGGCTCTGGTGGTCCTCCAACCTCAGCCTCTAGCTGGAACCACAGGTACATGTAACCATGACTGGATTTTTCTCTTTTTTCTTTTCTTCTTTCTTTTTTTTTGGTAGATATGAGGTTTAATCATGTTTCCTAGTCTGTTATCAAACTCCTGAGATCAAACAAGCTTCCTGCCTCAGGCTTTCAAAGTGCTGAGACTACAGGTATGAATCACTGCACCTGGCCAAAAATATTTGTCTTGTGTAATTACTGCATTATGGTGAACAAAGAAAAATAATATTTTTTATTCCTTTAAGTGGATTGCAATCTAGTGAATGAGGTATTAATGTTCTTGAGAAACTATAATTAAGAACAAAAAGTGCCCCAAGAGAACTATGACCAAAATACAATAGGGCATAGAACAGTTAATTCTGATTTGGGGACTGTGAGAAACCCAATAGTTTACCGTGGACGAAATATTCACATTAACTTGACAAAATTATTTTTCAAAGATGCTTTCTTTTCTATGTGAACACTGAAAATGGTGTCTTTCAAAAACCAAACAAGCTGACATCATTAGATGTGGAAAATGCCCTCTTAGTGTTATCATTAGCAGTAATAGGTGATTTCAAATCCAATTCTTTCACAGTGACTCATTACTATTAATGAGACAAAATGAAAGGAAATGCCAGATAGTCCTCCTGGATATACAGCAAGGGTGAATATGAGAAATATGATCTGAGATTTTAATTTGTAAGTCTGAATATAATAAAACAGAGTACAGTCTCTGTAATTTATCAAAAAAGTTCTCTCTTAGCTTCTATATTGCTTTTTTATTCTTGTGATATTTAGGCTACACTTTCCCTAGTTTACTGTTAAAATCTTCCTTTCAAGGGATTCTGATTAGGCAGTTTTAAAACTGAAGGGCATGAAGAAATTAAAAATTATTTTACTAAGGTTATTTGTGCTTTCAAGTGGATTTAAAAAAATCAATATAGCCATAAGAATTCTAGAAGAGAGTTAATATTTTGAGAACATTTATGCTAGAAAAGAGTATGTTTGTGATCTGGATTCTACTGAAATTATCTTCCTCCCATACATGGGTCTAGATGACAAACTTTTTTTTTTTAATAAATTATTATTGCTTTCACCTCATAACTACCTGCCTGATAGGACCTTGCGTTTGTTACTTCCATGATGAGTAGGTGGAGATATACAGCCAGGCATTGAATCACATGCTACTGTTGTGATAAAGTATTTTTAGTCTGATGTCTACCTACAGTCTATCAGATGTTTAGGTTGAAGAGCTCTTTCTATCTTCTAACATAGAGGGAACAAGTCACTTGGAAATACCTCTTTTTTTTTTTTTTGAGATGGAGTCTCACTCTGTCACCCAGGCTGGAGTGCAGTGGCGTGATTTCAGCTCATGCCTCTGCCTCCCAGGTTCAAGGGATTCTCCTGTCTCAGGAGTAGCTGGGATTACAGATGTGCACCACAACGCCTAGCTCGTTTTTGAATTTTTGGTAGAGATGGGGTTCCACCATGTTGGTTAGGCTGGTCTTAAACTCCTGACCTGATGCTCCACCCACCTCAGCCTCCCAAAGTACTGGGATTACAGGTGTGAGCCACCGTGTCCGTCCAAAATATCTCTTTTCTACCTAGAACATCTGGTAAAATATGTATCCTGAAAAGTTTATGTTCTCTTTAAATCCCTGTAAATGTTCTTAACAAAAGCTAATGGAAAAATATTCATTAAGATACATATACAGTGAATATTATTTTATGTTTTTTTCACTCATTATATTGTGTGCTTTTCCTTTTTGTTTCTTTGTTTTCATTGTTGCTTCCAAATCAGTTATACCCTCTGCTTTTCCTCACATCAGAATTATAACAAACCTCTTCCATCCCAAACTCAAAGGACCTTTTGCAAGTCTTATTTAACAGCATCAGGACACTGTATGCTCAATCGTCTTTATCATCTCTGGGTTCAAGACTGCTACCACCTATAGCAAAACATCATATTGCTCTGATACAGAAGGCGGGCAGGGATGTGCTAGGAAGGGGAGGGACTGGTCCCTGGCTAGGGCTCCACCCCTGGCCTGTGCCCAGGGACCTAGGTGAGGACAGGCATTTCTGTTTTCCTGCCCAAATGTTGCATTTCCCAATACCACCCTGGCCTGACACGGCCCCATCTTGTACCTATAAAAACCCCCGAGACCCTAGCAGGCAGGCAGACAAGCAGCTGGAACATATTGGCAGAGGAACACACAGCAGCTGGATGTTGAGAAGAACACTGCAGCGTAAGAGCACATCGACAGACACCCGCAAGCCAGCAGGCCATTGACTGGCAGAACAACATGAAGTGTGACCTGACGGTGGGAGGAGAACCCCAGCCTCTGAGCTGCAAGGCCCCAGGGAAAAACCACCTTCCTACTCTTTCTCTTACGGCTCCCCTTCCATCTGCTGAGAACTTCTGCCCAATAAAACTTTGCACTCATTCTCTAAGCCCACTGGAAGATCCGATTCTTCCAGTACACCAAGGCAGGAAACCCTGGGATACAGAAAGCCCTCGGTCCTTGCCAGATGGCAGGGGGTCTAACTGAGCTAACAGAAGCCACCTACGGATGGCTAAACTAAAAGAGCACTCTGTAATACACGCCCACTGGGGCTTCAGGAGCTGTGAACATTCACTCCTAGGTGCTGCCCTGGGGTTGGAGCCCCACAGCCTACCTGTCTGCCTGCTCCCCCTAGAGGTTTGAGCTGCAGGGCATCGAAGAAGCGAGCCACACCCCCACCGCGCCTTTTGACGGGGATTAGGGAACTTTTCCCATTTCACTTCCATGGCTAAGAGTATAAAAAGCATGAAATCAAGACATAAGAGTAAAGGGCTTATTCCTTAAAAATACTTGGAGCCAAAGTATCAGCCTGTAGTTATCAAAAGGTAGCATGAGTATTTGGAGGTAATAAAAACAGCAGCTTATTCAATTTGCCCAGATAAATTTATCTGGACTTCTAGGTGTGTCCATTGACTAACTTTTCAATTTTACTTCAGCCTTATCAATGGCTGTTTTTTTCTATGTCGATATTTTGTTAGGTAGAGCTCTTTTTAAAGAAACAGAAATCCATTAATATGAGCATAAGTCACTAAGTAGATTTTATTATAAAGATTGCTTTGTGTCTCACAGAATCCAAAGATGATGAAAGTCCAGGAAGTCACTAGAAAAAAGTACTCATATGCTGATTCTTTCTTAATCAGTTAAGAGACTGAAGCCTCCTTGAGAGAGATTAACCTTTGTATGTTTATTCAAAAATTTTTACATTTTCAGGGAAAGTCTCTAATTGGTCGGAGTAAGGTCATGTGTCCATTTCCAGTCTAAATAACTGGAAGAGAGAATGGCCAGGAGAATAGGGCAATGTTATGTGAAAGGGTACTGGGAAAACGTTACCTTAAAGACATTTGAAATGGGGAGGTAACATTGGAGGAGAGGGCAGCAATTGTCAAAAAATGAAAGACTAGATACTGTATAAATAACCCACTGGAGTGATGGTAGATGAAGAATTGCTAAAAATTCTTTGCAACTTTTCCCATTGAGAGGTGGAGTCTAATATCTCTTCCCTTGAAGATGAGCTGGTCATAGCAACTCAACAATGGACTGAGGTGGAGATGATATTCTGGGACATCTGAAGCTAAGTCATTAGAAAATTTTTAGTTTCCTATGAGGTATCTTATGACACTAGCTCTTGTCTCTACCACTGTATAATAACTCATGAGGCTGCCATAAGGACCACTTGAGAGACCAAATGAAGAGGCCCTGAGACTTCATGTTATCCCAGCTCCTAGATGTCCTGGCACCCAGCCATTCAAATTATTCCAGCTGTGGCCCAAGAAATGGTACACAGAACAGAAGTGAATCATCCTCAGTGGGTCACACTCCAATTGCAAATTTGTGAGCAAAATAGATAATTCTTATTGCTTTAAGCACTTAAGTTTTGGGGTTGTTGATTATTCAGCAAAAATATCTGGAACTGGAGGACACAATTTTATTTAATACTTGACATAGCCTCCACTCAGTATTGAATTCTCAACATCTCTAGAATTAATTCAAAGAAATCTTTTGTGAAATACAAGAATCTGTACAAAGAAAGGCAGAAACCATAAGCAAATGCAAACAACTTTATCATTCTTCTCTGTCATTGTGGGAGTTTTTCAAACATCGGGTTGAATCAAATATTTGATACCACATTTCAGTTTTACATAATGTATTGTGTTCATCCATCATTAAAGAAAAGGTAGTTTACATTAAAACATGTGATCTGTTTTATAGCAATTAAACTAATCATTTCATGGCATTTTCCCTTTATAGAAATGAAGCTACTGAACGCCCAGCATGTGCCAAATACTTTCCTAGATAACATGGTATTTATCTTGCATGTACTACATGAAAAGCTATATAATTGGAGTTTGCCTTGGTAATACAGTTTACTATCATCATGTGTGCTAGCAAAAACTTCACCTAGGATAACATTTTATTCCCATCCATGTAAAGACCAAGTGAATAAATCACTGAGTAGAAAAATATATCTTAATTAAAATATATTAAGCCTGTTCAATATATATTGCCTGACTTCATTGCATAATGTCTCTGCTTCATTATACTATCCACTCTTCTTTTCAGCAATTATGTCAATTTTTATTCAGAGTAAATAGGTTCAAATTTATTTCCAGCAAGTGTATATTTCTTTACCATTTGTTTTATATACTGGGCCTCCCCTAATTATCTCTCTTTAACTTTTTCTAAATTCATATCATTATTTTTTGTAATCTTAGATAAGGTTTTACATCCTTTAATGAGCTTCGACGTATATAAAAATGTGAATACATAAAGAAATATGTTAGTATTTATCATGCTGAGTCACAAAAGGCAATTTGATACATACAATTGAAATTTTGCCATGGATATATGATAAAATTTATCCTTCCTGCGGAGTAAGTTTTCTGCTGTTTCATTAGCTGTTTTGGTAAACCTGAAAAAAATTCCTTTACAGTGAGGAATTCTAAAATGCACTCTACTTTGAAAGCCTTCCTTAGAGATTAAGTCCTTGTTTCTCACATTTTACTGAGGACAAGGAATTTTGTAACAGACATTAAGTTCTTAAATCAAATAGTGAATTTGAAGAATTTTTGTTATGCAGAAATAAATTTCAGATTATTGGCCTCCCTTTCCCTGAAGGTTCTAGTTTGCTGAGTACTATGTGAAAAAGAAACAATGTCTCAGTTTGGAGGATTTACAGTAAGTGAAGTCTATATCCTTTTGAAAATATTTAGGATTTTTCTATACACTGTAATATGTAATATAGATAATTGGTGATTCACACTTAAAATGCAAAAATTTGTCACTGAAAGCAGTTGCAAAAAATAATTCATCACAGCATTTCCAGTCCTGGACAGAAAACACATGGTCATAAGTACAGAAACATTTATACAAAACATGTGGAAACAAATGACATCTAAACTACCACACATCAAGGAAGGAACTAACACATCAAAAATCAAAACAATGAATCATATTTTTCAAAATCAGTATGGGCATTCTTTGGCTGATCCATTAAAATTTCCCCAGGTTTACCCAGTACTTCTTTTTCTGCTGAAGTAAAATTTTTCTTAGGCAATAGAAATATATACAGAACCCTATGCTTAGTATATTTGTAAGAATACAGTTTAAATACTCTAAAGTTTATACCTATCTCAAGAATCTTAGTTGCTTCTAATTATTCCCCACAATTATTTCCTACTCTTCCTCTGATGGAAACCTTAGAAAATTTTATGGATGTAATTTGCAACTAAATATTTTAACATGGTTAGAAAATGTAGTAAAAATTATTTTTCATGTTTTCAGCAGCACCTGAATGTTGATTGGATCGAACTCTAGCTGGACAGCGCAAGACTCAGCAATCTCTCTTAAGTTCACAGCCTATGCAGTGATGTTAGAACATTCGCTACTCACCCCTATACTTCATTCTTTCAAGGAGAACCACTTTTCCCTTAAGGTGGGAAATCCATGGCAAAAATATTCTGAGGCCAAATGCCGTGGAAAACCACTATGCTTCCCCAACTTCCCCTGCTCCAACGTGGGTTAATTTCATTTATATTTCTTGGAGTCAGAAGAATTTAGTGCATTCTGGAGACCTCTTACAACCATTGCTAAAATGTATGATTGAGCCACGTCATTTCCTGACCACCACCTCCCCACTTTTAGAGTGCTTCTTTCTCCTCGCTTTATTATCAAATTTCAATCTGATTTCCATGACTTCCTTTAGATCAATTTGGTTTAGATATAAGATTCAAAGTGTCCCTAATCATCCTCATGTGCTGACATACTTAAATCCTCAACATTTACAGAAGAAAACATTCAAGAACAAACCCAATGTAAAACATAGGATTTTACTGGCTTCATTTTCCCAGAGTGCCAAGATGGTGCTTCTCCATGGGGGCTTTGCCACAGAAGGTAGAGTTATATTATGGCAGATATGTGGTGGATATCACAATGTAGTTTAATTTGCTTTTCCCTCATGGTTAAAGCCTTTGGTTGATTATATGTGTTTCAAATACCTTCTCTGACATTATGGGGATATGGCTTTCTTTCTCACATCCTCAATGTTGTCTTTTAATTAACAGAAATTCCTTATGTTTTTGATGACTAATATAGTAATCTTTTCATTTATTTGTGCTATTGGGTAATGTTTTATAGGTCTTTCTTTACCACAGAGGAAATAAGATAGTCCCCTATTTTTACAAGCTTTGTTTATTTACCTTTCACAGCATAGTAAGTCCTCCACCTTTGTTCTTACTCATTGTTTTAGTAATTATTGGTCTTATATCTCTCCACATACATGTTAGAATTAAATTGTCAATTTCCATTTAAAAAATCTGATGAGACATTGATGACGAGTGCATTGAATTTATAGATCGTTCGGCGAGTTGCCATCTTTACAATCTTTAGCATTTCAATTTTAGAACACTATAAATACTCTCATTTATTCTTTCTATTACTATATCTTTAATTTTTATCAGTAACTTTTTATATTTTCTGTGTAGATTTGACGACATTGCATTATATTTAGATTTCTTCCTGGCTATTCAAAGTGCTGCTATACATGGCGTTTTTTTTTTAATGCTATTTTAATGGTTTTTCTTTTATAAAAATACAATTGATTTTTATATACTGTAATCAGTAATCTTATTAAGTTCACTTATCAAGTCTAATCGTTTTTATAGATTGTTTTATATCTACATAAAACTATGAAACCTACAAACAATGACCCTTTTATTTTTTTATTTCCAATCTATATTCAGTTGATTTATTTTCCTTGCCTTATTTATTGGTAGGACTGCTGGTACGATGTTAAATAAAAGTGAACTTATTCTTCACTTTTGTTTTATCTTAGACTGGGGGTAGGTATGTCTACTCTATCCCCAGTATCAGATAAAATACTTGTTCAATATTTCATTGGTAAACATCGAGTATGTTGTAGGTTTTAAAAAATAAAGTATATGTTAGATTATAGGACATTTCTTCTACTCCTAGGATGCTGAGAAATTTTATCATATTTTACCAATTATGTTTTCTAGCAATTGTATCACCTGATTTTTTTTACTGTTAACGTGATAAACTATGTTTAGCATTTCAAAAGTATTAAATAAATGTATTCCTGATGTAAATTTAACCTTATTTATGATATATTATACTCTGTATACATAGCTGAATTCAATTTATTTCTACTGTTGGCAACTGTTGTCTGGCAACTTTCCTTTCTTGGACTTTTAAAAAAATTTATGAGATGCTTTCCTCATAAAACAACTTAAAACATGTTTTCCTGTATTTTTCTCTATAAAATTTTGTTTAAAATTGATTTTCTTACTTTTTTATATGTTTGGTAGAATTCATTGTTGGAACTCTGTGGTCTTAGAGATTTTAAATTATGGCATCATTTTTTTTTCCATAAATGGAGGTAATTTCACATTTTCCAAATTTTCTTACTTCAGTTTTAATCAGTCTTTATTATTGATACATTTTATTCATTTTGTTGATATTTTGAAATATCTCTACTTTTTAATAATATACCCTTATTATTTTTATGTATTTTATATTCCATTGTTTATTTCTGTTACTGGTTATTTATCCCTTCTTTTTATTTTCTTAATTAGTGTCAATTGAGGTTTATCATTTTAATTAGTACTTTCAACAAAATAAATGTTGGGATGGTTTATTCTCTTTTTAATTTTGGCTTTCAATGATTTTTGCTCTGATGTTATGATTTTTATTTTCTATTTATATTATCCTTTTTCTAACTGCTACTGATATTTATATGAGTATCTAAATTATTTTGAGGCTTTGTTTTGTAATATATGAACTGAAAACCAAAAAATATTCATTTAAGCACAACTTTAGCTATAACCCAGAAGATTCATTTGTAGTATTTTTATTATTAAATATTTCAAAATAATTTTAAATTTTCACTGTAGTCTCTTAATATATGTGTTAATTACATATACATTTCTTAATATATTGTTAATATTTTCCCTATTTTAGCTTGGTAGTCATACACTTAACTATATATTTTTAGGATACTACTTTATAGTTAAAATACAGCTTTAATTTTTCAAAGTTTAACATATATTAATACCTCTCCTGAACAGGACAAGAATCTCAGAACATTTTAACTTTGTTTCTCTTTAGACAAGTATGCTATTGTTATATTTCATCATACACACACACATATATATACATATATATGTCAACACAACAATGTTCAGTCACTTTTCATTATATATTTATTTATATACACCCACGTATTTATCTTTATTGCTGCTATATGTTCTGTTTTTTATCTCCAAACTTTCCTCTAGGACCATTGATCTTCTGACTTTAAAATGTATGTTTTATCTTTCTTTATAGCAAGTCTGTGACAAATAAATCTCAGTTTCTCTTTGCCGGAAAAAAAATCTTATTTTATGGGACTCCATGTTTGGATCCCCTTTCACGAACACTCTTGTGCTTGTGGAAGCTCTTTTTCTCTCTCCTGGAATTCCCCTCTGGGGTCCCTTTCCAAGAACACTCCCTTCGTGGAAGCCTGTCTTCCCCTCCTAAACTCCATCTGTCTCTATTCCCTTCCACTCAGTGTGGAAGCTGCTTTCCTCTCCTGGATTCCATCTTTCTAGCTTCCCTCCCTCAGTGTGAGAGCTAGCTGTTTATTTCTCTCTCCTTCTCCTGCTTCTCTCTCTCTCTCTTAAAAAAAAGTCTTATTTTGCTTTTCTTTTAAAAGGATGTGTTACTATGTTGGAAGCTATTGTTTTCTAACATATTAAAAGTGTCATTCCAATGACTTCTCATTCCCATTGTCACTCTGGCTGCTTTTAATGTTTCTCTTTTACTTCGCGATGCTCCTTGAACAATTGTGGCTTCATATAGTTAATCAGTTTTGGAAAGTGGCTGGTTATTACATTTTTATATGTTGATTCTCATTTTTTCTTTCTTAGTTTTTAGACCTCAAAATCCATAGTTTTGCAAGAGAGATCTGTTTCTAACATGTATCCCTTTGATGTTTAAATTCTGAATTCCAATTTTTGTCAACTTAGCCTGTTAGAACTCTGTTTAGGATCTCACACTTTTCGTGGTCTCCAGAAGAATTTCTGCAGTAGCAGAATTTCTTCTATAGTAGTAGAAGATAGCAGCCTATACCTAAATAGACAGGTACATCTAAGGTAAAGAGTCACAGTGGTAGGATCGTATATCTTAGTTTATCTTAGTTTTCCTTTTGTTTCCCTTGAATCTTGGCCTCTGAACTCTTCAGTGATTTGTCAGCTTTCCCATACTTTCAAATAGGTGTTCTTTCACATTTTTTTCCCCAAATTTTCTGGTTACTATCAAACTGAGGGTTGGAATGAGTTATTTATTTGCCATTTTGGAAAACAGAACTTTGTCTTTTTAATTGACACATAAATTACCCTAATCTTGAATGATAAGGATAACTTAAAACAAATATTCATATCTGTGTAACCACTCCCCTGAGCATATATAGAATAGTTTCAACGATTCATTTGATATCCTTATGTCTCTCCCAAGACTATACCCTTGTTCCTTACTTTTCTAGTCACCAATTAATTTTGTTGGGTTTTGAAGTTAATATAAATAGAATCATGCTGAAGTTGCACTCATGTGTACCTTCATGGAACACAGTATCTATAAGATTTTTCCACAGAATAGATTATCTATAAGATTTATTCATGTTTTTATGTGTATTAGTAATTTACTCTTTTTAATTCTGTGTAGTGTTCCACTGTATAGCTATGTCACACTTCATCCATTCTCCTCTTGATGGCATCCAGTCTTGACTGCTTTGAATAAAGCTTCTATGAACATCCTTGTACATGTTTCTTGATTGCCAGATGCACTGATTTCCTTTATGTATATGCCAACAGTGAAATTATTGCCTTATAGGAAAAGAAAATGTTCAACTTTAGCAGCAACTGGGAGCTTTTCAAAATGTTTTGTCATTTTACATTTCTACCAGCAATGTATATGATTTCTTTCTCTCACGTATTTTATGTTTTCTTTAAAAAATAAAAAGTTTTAAACATATATCTTCTTCATTTCCTTTGATTATGTACCTTGCTTGTGTTCTAACAAAGCTGGGGGTATGGAATGTTAATAATATTTTTGCTGCTGAGTTTAGTTCCCCACCCCTAACCTAAGTTCAATTTTTATTTCATGTCTCCAAAGGCAAGGATTTGCTTGGTTTAGTGTAACTTTTCTTTCACCTTGCCATAGGTCTTTGTAATTTGCCAAGTGAATTGGTTTACTTTTCCCAGGTTTCAATTCTGGCAAACAAATTAGAGTAAAGGGGGAAATTACTGTTTATATTCACAGTTATTTTAAGGAGTAAAGAGAATGGTGGGTACTATTTTATATACCTTTTACCCACAACCAGATCCATTCTTCAAGACAGGTCAGGATCCAATATCTTAGTGTGATTTCCTATAGTCAATTTATCTCTACTTTCTCCTTTATCTTCTCTAGTTTGTATTCTGCATTCCTTCAACTACAGTACTATCTCCCTGCATCAAATCAAGTCTCTATGCTATCCAAATGTTGACATTAACTTACTTTAGCCATATGGAGAACATTGTTGATATTCCTGATGAATTTTACATTTTCCAATGATAAAGAGAATAGAGTATTTGTGTGTACTATGGGTCTTTATATCAGATACTCAGTGGAGGTCTTTTTACATTTGTGTCGTCCTATTACTTTTCTACCATTTTTTGCAAATCCTTAAGAAATGCTGATTCACATCTTTTAGGTGAGGCACATATTTTGTGGATTTACAAAGAAGATGAAAAATACCATCTCCATGATTGATTTTTACTTAGGCCTATTCATCCTAAAGCATTCACCAGGTACAATGTCAGTATATATACTTCAACATTTAATTGTTTTCTGAAGTCTGGTGTGTACACACATGCTATTAAAATCTTGTAGACTATTTACTCTCTGCTATCATTCATATGGGCTTCTACTTGCCAAATGTTAATGTGACATCTGCTGTACCTAATTCCAGTAAATATCAGGAACTTTTATGCATACCAACAGTTTATCATACATATGCCATCAATTTGTTTTGAGACATGTCACTTGTGCAAATAGCCTAGGGTTCTTATTTATTAAGATTTACATCAAGTAAAAACTAAACACTCTGATTCAAAGGTCTTGGATTTTCAATCCAGATGTTTATAATCTCTCATGCTATTTACTGGCCTCAACAATTTAAAGTTGTGAAGTAATAGCTTGCATTCATAAATTCAAGTAAAGAGATGGAATTACTATCCTTTAACAATATATGATATTAGAATTTCATAAAGTAAGGAAGCAATATCGGCTCAATGTAGAAGCAGCAAAACAATCAAAAAGTAAGTCTTAAAAAATGTTAACTTATACATAAGACCAAGCAGCCAAGATTTATTAGCCAAGATAGCAACAGACTATTTTTACTTTATAGGATGAATAAAGGTTCAGCTCATTTCAACCCTCCTGTACCTGGTTTCCAGAAAACAATACTCACTGAAAATACTGTCCATAGGATAGTATATATGTATGTTTTTGTGTAGCATGTCCTAAACACCATTGCAACCTCTCCTGTCAGGAGAGGGGGCCGAGGGAGGAAGAGCATTAGGAAAAACAGCTAATGCATGCTGGACTTAATACCCAGGTGATGGGTTGACAGGTGCAGTAAACCACCATGGCACATGTTTACCTATGTAACAAACCCAGACATCCTGCACATGTACCCCAAAACTTAAAAATAAAAATAAAAATTTAAAACATAGACTGATAGACTGATATACTGATGTGACATATTAATTTATTTCCTAATTGTTGGAGGGGAGGGATAGACCCCTACCCAAAATTTGGTTCAATGTTGAGACTGATGACACCATATACAGACCAAGAGGGCCTTAAAAGGTTTATGACTTATATAATGACACTTTCTAAGGAGATTAGGGCAGGCTCGCAAGTAGGTCCCAAAATAGTTTGAGTGAGTACAGAAAGGTGACTGGCTTTGCTTTCATTGTGTTTAGGGGGTCCTACTGGGGTGGGAGTTGGCATGTGTGCTGGCTGGGGCTTGTGTCAGGATGGGAACTTGCTGCTGGCCCCAATTCAGGGAGACCTGGGTTTTCTTATCAGTCTTTCTGCATGTAAGGCAGAGCATGAGGGAGAGTGGGAGGGTTTGAAGACCTCAGCAGCCAAAAGTCAAAATTGGATTCTGACTCGTCAGATTCCAATATTATTAGATAATTTGATATTAGATAGTTTGTATATTTCCCGCAATAAATTCAATGTGGTCACTGGGAGATGCTTCCTTCAATGATTCCTTATATTGAGTATTACTAATTTTATATATTTTACATTTACATATATAAGTAAGGTTGTTGTAGATTTGTGGGGGGGAGGGAGTCAGCTGCACATGTGCAAACAGGAGTTCATTTGCTACTTTATCAGGTTTTGATATCAGAGTTCTGTACCTTTAAAAAAATAAATGAATACTTTTCCATAATTTTATGTATTGATAAATGATTATCTATTGAAACTTTTCGTATGTGTTCACTGACATCCTGAATAAAATTTAGACAATAGAGACTATTTTGAAAACAATTTTTGAATAAATAGTTCTTAATTTTTTCCCTACTCACTGATCTCTTTGGGGTTTCTTGCTTTCAGGAAAACTATGTTAATAACATTTTTTCTAACATATTGTCTAAAATTTTATAAAATTCAAAATATTTCTAATTCTAAAATATTTTCTTTCTTTTTTTTTTTTTTTTTTTTTAGACGGAGTTTCGCTCTTTGTTACCCAGGCTGGAGTGCAATGGCGCGATCTCGGCTCACCGCAACCTCCGCCTCCTGGGTTCAGGCAATTCTCCTGCCTCAGCCTCCTGAGTAGCTGGGA
>CAUYOR010045120.1:0-57867 GCA_963573925.1 Callimico goeldii | reverse complement strand
TGGCCCAGCGCCCTCCACCACCGCGGGGCGCCTGGGACCCCCTCGGGACACGGAGCCGGCAGCGAGGCGTGTTCCTGCAGCGGTTCGGGGGCACACGGCAGCCGTGAGCAGAAGCCTGCTGCGGGGAGGAGCCCTGCGTGGAAGACCTCGAAAGTAGATTCTTCCACAAAGAGGAGGAAGGAGCCAGTAGGCGCTGGGGAGGCTGAGAGTTGAGGGCGGGTTTTGCTTTTGTTTTCTAAGTGCCTGGAGAGCCTGGATCCTGGGGCAGAGAGTGGGGTCACCGTGGATTTGGAGAAGAGGTGGGAGGTGGCGTAACTGATGGCATGAGGAGAGGGGCTGGAGGGTGGGTGTGCACGCTGCCCGGGCCACAGGAGGGCACAGGCGGGTGTGGAGGTCTGGTGGCAGGAGGTGTGGCAGGGGCTGTTGGCACCCGAGGGGAGTTTGTACCCGCCCCGCTGGCCCTGCCACCCGGCTCCGAGTGCAGGAGGCTCAGGGCTTTCCCAAGCTGGGGTCCTGCCACGTGGGAGCTGCAGTGAGGGAGCTGAGGACTGACACAGTGGGACCCAAAGTCCGGAGCCACCCAGAGGGCCTTGACCGGGCAGGGCTGGGTGGGAGGGACGCTCAGAGGAGGCAAGGGGGAGCGCGGGTGGGGGTGGTGAGAAGCAGACACAGGGCGGCCTGAGTTGGGGGCTGGGGGTGTGGCCGGGGAGTAGATGCTAGGGGACCCAGGCTCCCAGAGGCAGAGCCCGCTGGCGTAGATGGAGTGTGGTGGTGTGTCATGAGAGGGACAGCAGGCACGCTGGGGGGGCTGTGGGCGCCGCGGGGTGAGGACAGAGGCCAGGGTGGTAACTGAGGCACACACAGGGATGTGGAGACTTAGGGGACAGCCAGTGCGGTGAGAAGGACACTGAGGCAGGGCGGGGGTGGGGTGTGGCTGGAGGAAGGGTGGTCTCGAAGCCCCAGGGGAAAGGAAGGCAGGGATGTGGGGGCTAGAGCCACAGCAGATGGCCTGGGGTCGAGGGAGGGGAGTGGACTTTTCCAGAGGGTTGATTTGGGAAGAGGGTTGATTTGCAGGAGGGCGGGGGTACATCCAGGGTCCAGGGGCAGCCTCAGCCCCCTGCACAGATGGGTAGACGGGGGCTCAGAGAGAAAGAAGACAAGTGCCCACCCAAGACCTAGATCTGCAGGACCCAGAAATGCCTCTCTGAGACCCCACTTCACACACGGTTCCCCCACTAGATTGCTTCTGCTTGTGTTGTGGGAGGGAGAGGAACACCAGTGCAGGGGGTCCATCAAGGGACCCTGGAAAGCCTATAGGACCCGGGGGGACGGGAGGACAAGCCCAGGCCTGGCAGGGGTGGGGAGGTGGGCGTGTCTGTGTGGAGGACAGTCCATGCTGGTTTCGAGGGTGACTGTGACCACAAGGGTGCCAGGTGTCTTTGGGAGGAGGCTGCGACTGTGTCTCCAGGCAGGGTGGGCAGCTGGAGGGGAGAGGTGGGGGCACGTGGGGTCGGCTGCTGTGGGGGCTCTCTGCAGAGGGCATGGAGGGGCCGGGGTGGCCAGGGTCACGGGGTGATCTGGGGTGCATCGGCAGCACGCACACACGTGAGCTTGCGTGTGGGAGGAGGGAGGATGCGGGTGGGTGGGAAGTAATTAGCTGGAGCCTGGTCTCCCTGCAGAGCCTGGACGCCGGCCCATGTCTGGCAGCCTCATCTCCGCCTGCTCCGCCCCCTACCCCTCAGTCTTACTGTGGCTCCCCCATCTGCCCCAGAGCCCCCGGCAGCCCACCAGGGACAGCCAGGCAGTCCTCACTAGGGTCCTCCAGGCACTGTCAGCTGGGTTGGGGCAGGGGTCGGGGCAGGGGTCAGGGAAGAGATGATGGAGGAGGGCAAGGGAAGTTTCTGGTTTATCTCTGAGGTTGACCCCATGCTGGCTCCTAGAGGCCCAGGGGCACCGCCCAGTCCAGCCCATGATGGTCCGTAGGACCCCAAGATGATGGAAGGAAGAGGAAGCACTGCCCAAGTCACAGAGCAGGTGGGAACAGAACCAGTTCTGCAGACCACCCCTGCCCCACCCACACCTCTATGCTCAGGACCCTCTGGGGTATCCAAGCTCCTGGGCCGGCCTAGGGCAGCAGCTGGGCTATCTGCCTCAGGCTAAGATCACCTGACGCTTGCGTCTGCCTCTCTGAGGCAGCACCTCCCTTCCAGCAGGCCCAAAGGCAGCTCTCAGCCCTACCCACCTCACAAAGAACGGGGCAAACAGAATTAAGAAAGGCAGGAAGGACTAATGCAGCCAGCCCAGTGCACAGCCGAGCACCCCAGGGAAACACTAAAGGGGCCTGGCTCTAGGCTGCAGGGAATGAGAGGTGGGCTCCTGCCCTGGCCCTGGCTCCCAACTGCCCTGGAGCAAGCACAGTCCTCTGGATAGAGCCCCCTGGATAGAGCCCTCTGGATAGAGCCAGAGGCCATCTAGGACCGGGGAAGGACCTTATCTGGCCACACCCCTCCACTCCTTCCCACCCCATTCTACGTGATTAGTATCAGTTCAATAACTACTCAGTGCAAGAAGCTAAGGTGCAGCCCTAGATATTTCTCCATCCAGCATCATCATACTGCCCTCTGCCCATCAGTCCCTACATGCCTCCGTCTATCAATTCATGGGGCCAACCAGCCAGCTGGTAAACATCCTGCGATTTCTCCAACTGAATCTATCCATCCGTCTGTCCATCCATCCTCCCATTCCTGCATATGATTCTGTTCATTCACTGACACAGCCAACCACTGGTCCATCCAGCCATCTGTCAATTCATCCAGTTATCCATGGATTCCTCCACCCATTTATCCACTATCCACCATCCCCCCACAGTTCACTCATCCATCCATCCATCCGTCAGTAGATCCAGCCAGCCACCCATGTGCCCACCTGGGGACTCTTTGCCCATTCAATCATCCATGGGTCCAGCCAGCCATCTAGCCACCCACTCACCCATTATTAACATCCAACCCTCAGGCCTCTTCCAAAGTCTGAGGAAGACCAAAGCCCACTTTCTTCCTGGCCTTGTCACTTGCTACTGACCCCAAGCTGTGTGTCCTTGTCCACCGCCTCTACGCTGGCTGTTCCGTGGGTTCGGCCCTGGCTTCCCTCCTGGCCTACCAGACAGAAACCAGGAACAGCGAGTGATCCCACAACCACTCCCAGCGAAGGTGTTGACCCCGCGCTGCCCTGGCCACCCTGACCATACTCACGCATGATGAGCGGGAGACCTCCAATCCTCAGACCCCCGCCCTGCTTTCTGCCCATGTCCTGGCTCCCACTGTAATGGCCTCACAGCAGCAATCCTTACCCTCATGTATGTGGCACTTCTTGGGCCAGCCCCTGTTCTGAGCATTCTACACGTATCTGCTTACTTGATCCTGGCCATTACCCGGCCGCCAGTCATCCTGTGAGGCTGGCAGCGCTGGTCCATCCAGCCCCCATTTTACAGACAAGGTGCAGAGAGGTTAAGAGATGCCCAGTGATGCTGATGTTGACTGGGCCCCACCTACATGCCCGCCTATGTCATGCTTCACATGCATCATCCACTTAATCCTTGTGGAAATGGGAGTCCCTATTGCTATCCCCATTTTACAGCTGGGTTAACCGAGTCCCAGTGAGTCATCTGAGGCCAGAGACCTCGAAAGCAGGGGCGCTGGGATTTGAACGCAGCTGACTCCAAAGCCCATGTGCTTCGCCAGCCAGGTGTCTGCAGTTGCTGCTGTAGCTGAGATGTACCCTGGAAATGGGGTTGTGGGGAGGGGGGCAGAGAGCCCAGTAAATATTGCCCATCTCATCTGCAGGGAACACACGGGGCCATGGGACCCAGGGTTGGGGGGTCGGGGGATCCGGGGTCAAAGCAGGAAGTAAAGCCAAGAGTGAGGGAGGTGAGACAGTCAGGCAGAGCAAAGAAGGCCACTACCAGGAGTGGGGTGAGGACTGGGCCAAGTATCTAGACAGATGACAGGCAGGGGCCCCACACAGCCCCCTGGCTGGGTCAGAGTTTCAGAACTGAGTCAACTTAATGGGTCTGTAACGGGGTAAGCGTGCAGGCAGGCACTGGCATTTTCAAAACCTGTTCCAGACCCAAGTGCCATTGGGAGGTCTTGTGAGAGCCCTACCTTAGGAGCAATCCCAGCCAGGGTGCCTCCAGCAGCATTCAGGAGGCGCTCCGCAGACCCTGCTTACTGCTGGCGCCTGGCCTCCCAGGGCTGTGGGCATCTGGAAGTTGTAACAATTAACTTCCTCCTGATTATTAAAATAAGACATCACGCCGCAAAATGAAGGAAAATGTAAAGGAGAAGAACTCATCTGTGACTTATGCCGAGGAAAGCTGTGGGCTGCTGAGATGTGGATTGGGTCTTCGGAAACCACTCGCTCAGAACCAGCCCAGAAACTCAGCCAGCCCAGGAATGTGCTCACTTCCCAGAGAGGGCTGCGTAGACACCTCCTCGGGAAAGGCAGTCTCCACACGGGCCGCTGGTTTTCACATGCTCACTCATCCCTTTGCAAACATTTATTAAGCACCTGTTGTATGCTGGACTTTGGGCTGCCAGGGGATCTCCTGGCCAAGACAGGGGTGGGATGCTGACGGGCACCTCGGTGAGTGGTGACCGAGGAAGCAAGCAGCTTCAAATCCCTGCGACCTGGTACGGTAAAGTTTTTGAAGATGTGATAAAGTCAGGATCTTGAGGCGAAGAGATGATCCTGAATTGTCCGAAAGGGGCCCTAAACACCATCGCAAGCGGGCCTGTGAGGGTCAGGCAGAGAGAGGAAGAACTGTGAAGGCGGGCAAAGGCTGGAGGGATGCAGCCACAAGCCAAGGAAAGCCGGCAGCCACCGGATGCCAGAGGAGGCGTCCTTATGGGTTCCCCTCCAAACCTCCCAGGGTGAGCAGACACCTTGACTTGAGCCCAGTGAAACTGACTCTGGACTTCCGGCCTCCAGAACTGGAAGAGAACACATTTCTTTGTTTTAAGCCTCTAAGTTTGTGATGATGTGTTAGTGGTTGCAATAGTCAGGGTTCAGTAGAGAAACAGAAACCATCAGGCTGTATGGGGACACGTGTTGAGAGAAACAGAAAGAGACTTGCTGTAAGGATTTGGCTTTCCGGATGATAGAGACAGGTACACCCCAAGATCTGCAGGCAAGCCAGGAGCCCAGGAGAGCCGACAGCGTGGTTTCCATCCGGAAGGCCGGCAGCCTAGAGACCCAGAAGGGGCTGCTATTTCAGCTCAAGTCCCCACCCCCACACTGGCTCCAAGAAGGCCTGGAGGTGCCACCTGATCCAGCCCATGACAGCCAAGTCCAAAGGCAAGAAAAAGCCCCTCTCCCAGCTCAGAGAGACGGACAGG
This sequence comes from Callimico goeldii, assembly GCA_963573925.1. Taxonomy (NCBI): domain Eukaryota; kingdom Metazoa; phylum Chordata; class Mammalia; order Primates; family Cebidae; genus Callimico; species Callimico goeldii. The sequence goes on along the minus strand of CAUYOR010045120.1, from coordinate 52,477 downwards.
AAGCATTCTCTCTCACTCAAAGGAAGGTTGGCCTTCTCGTTCCGTTCAGGTCTTCAGCACATCGGAGGAGGCCCGCTCACACTGAGGAAGGCAATCTACGAGTCCACCGATCACACGGGATCTCATCCAAAAACACCCTCACAGACACCTGGGAATAATGTTTGTGTGAAAATCTGGAAGCCGCGTGCCCTAGTCAAATTGACACATAAACACCAGCCATCGAAGCAGCTGAAGGAAACGAACACAGCCTAGTGTGCCAGGGTAAGGACAATGAGGAGCCATCGAAGAGTATTGAACAGGGGTGCATCAGGGTGAGGCTGGGCAGGAGGGAGATCCTGTGTCGTGGCTGGAAGGAGAGATGGGGAGGATACCTGGGCCTGGTGGGGGCTGGAGTGCTGCCCTCCACGAGGCCCCAACCCAGAGAGAGACAGACCCAGAAATAAGCGATCTCTGCCTGGAACACTAAGAGCCATGTTGTTCACCACTGTACCCCATGATACTAGGCACAAGGGCTGGCATACAGTAGGTGCTCAACAAAGGTCTGCTGAAAGACCAAGTAATGTAATGGAGGCCCCACCGGGGACTGAGGAGCCCCAAGAGTATATGGAAGAAGGAAGGGGAGGGGAGAGACTCTAAATCTATCTAGGCGGTGACATGAGCAGGTCTGTGTGGTGAGGGACGGAGGGTGGGGGTGACAGGCAGGTTCTGGAGGCCGGTGCTGGCAGACAGCAGGGGAGTCATGGGTTTTGCTTTGCAGGGTGACCAGGGGACCCACAGCTTCCTCTCTACCCCACATCCGCACACACGCCCAGCCCTGCAATGTCTAATCCATGTGGTGGGAGGGCCACCAGTCCCGGCCATGGAGTGATGGCCCTTGAGGGCGTTGACCTTAGCCAAGGCCCAGATCACTTTCAAAACTCAGGACTCGGGGGGCCAGGGGTGGGGGCGCCGGGCCTGGGGGAGGGGAGGCTGAAAAGTGTCTTTTTTCCTGAAGAAGACAGAAATCCTCGCCTCACCTCAGCTGTAATAAGCTAATTTTCTCTTCTAAATGGGGCGTAATCAAATTCAGCCCCATAGCCTCATTTCCAGGCAACTTTATTCATTGTTATTTTTATTTCAAGAATTCCTTGGCATTTTCTGGGAGCCACTGAAGTGTTTAATAGCTGCCTAAGTAGCAGCGTGCCCTCTTTAGAGCAAAACTGAAGAGCAAAGATTCCTAACTGGGGAGATCCTGGAAGGACATGTGAGGTCAGCTGGCCCAGGTGTGGGAACGAGGCCAGGGTGGCAGGGCCGAGGGCCACCTGGCTGGCTCAGAGGGTGGGACCCCGGCTGGGCCAGGGCCTCCAGGTGGTTCTGAAAAGCTCACGAGCTTGGGCAGAGGAAGCAGTCAGGGGCCTCCGGGCTGGTGGGGAGATGAGGCAGAGGTGCCATGCCTGCGATGCAGAGGGCAGGAGGTCCCCAGAGCTGCCTCTTTCCATGAAGGAGGGCTCCAGGGGACAGGGGCTAGTGCCCGCAGCTCTGAGTCCCCATTAAACTCAGCTTTGCGGCCCACAGGCTCCCTGGGGCGGCCCCAGCCCCCAGCGAGGAGTCGCCAGGCCTTTCCCACACCTTCTCATCTCAGAGGCCAGCACGCAGGACAGGTGGAGGAGACCCCAACCACCTGAGAGTGGGGACAGAGGAAGGACTGGGTCTGCACTTCCTCTGTGCCCAGCACGGATCACCGGGCAGCAGCGGAGTGCCAGGGATGAACAGATAGAACAGAGGGCAGCTCCAGAGGCCAGCGGGAAGGCAGCCACCACGGCCGGCGGGGTCTGGGCTGTGATGTGGGGACAAGGGAAACTTTAAGGCAGACCACACGAAGGTGGAGTCCACCAGGCCAAGGAAACGTGTGGATGTTGACAGCTTAGACACAGAGAAGGAGGCAGTGGGCGGCCAAGATGGACTGGAACTAGGTATTGGGGGACGTTGGTGGAACTTTGAGGAGGTTCACAATGCCAGAGCCGAGGGCCGATGGGACAGGAGGTTAGGGCTCAACTGGGTGCAGCTGCCCAGCCACCGCCAATCTCTGGGTCCCCTCACCGTCCCCTCTGACACCTGTGTCCAGAGAAAGGGCGTCCGCTGCCCCCAGGACTATTTTTACCTTCTCCGGGTCCCTTCCATCCCCACCGCACGAGGCCACAAGCCCTCCTGCACTGTGTAGGAAGCTGTGAGACCACGGGGGTGTGGCCACTGTGGTTCTCATTCATGTTGCTTAAATCATTAACTGGCTCTTTTGTAAGAGTCATCTGACGTGCAGGAAGTCTTTTGATGCCTTTCAAAAGGCTTTTTTATAAGTGTTTCTAATCCTTTTCTCTTAAAAACAGGAAGTTACACTTTGCAACCCTAAACACCAGGTCAGAATTTGGTTGGCGATGCAGAAGCCACAGGCTCCAGATGGCTCCGCCCAGGCCTGGCTGAGCTCCTGGGCTGAGGACACAGCCAGCAGCCCAGGAGGAAAGGGCTGGGCCCAGACCACCTCATGGCTGATTCCTCCCAAGAGAAGGTGTAGCACACAGGTCCTCTCCAGGGCCCCTACACGGAGAGTGGAGTGCCCCCCACCGCCCCCCGCTGCCCAGGCCAGAAAGCCGGGTGTCATCCCCAGAGCCCCGCAGCCTCATCCCCTGCTGCTGGCCTTTCTGCTCCCCAGATCTGGCCCCTCCCTCCCTGCTCACTGCCTGAAATGGTGCTCTGGGGCCTTCTCCTTCCTGCACAGGGCCCCCCAGACTGGGTGGGGGGCTGCTTGTCTCCCCCTTCCTTCCCACCCTTCTCCCAGCTCCAACCCCAAGCCGCACCGTAGTTCCCTGGCTACACTGCACCATCGCACATGCTTTTCCTCTGCCTGGACACCCTCCCTCCACTTTTCCACGCAGTGAACTCTTACTCACCCCTCAGGGGTCCCTCTGCTAGAAAGTCTTTCCTAGACTCCCTTTCCCCTGGATCCCAGGGTCCACGTGCCCTGCCCTGGGCCTCCCTAAGGAAGAAGCGGGCTGGTATCTATGGCCTCTCCACCCTTCACATGTTCTCTTCAACAAGTCCGTGGGAACTGAAGCAGCCAGCTCAACTCATGAATCTCAGCAGGAAACTATTTCACCAAAAGAACTTGGCCTCCACTCCATCTGTGCCCACGCACCCCCACCCCCGGAGACCAGCCGCTCCTGGCCACATTCCCCAGGACCAGGCCCGCTGCAGCACCTGCTGTGTGCCAGCTCCGGTCCAGCCAGCCTTCCCAGGGTGGCGAGAACCCAGCCCTGCCCTGGAGGAAGCAGCCCTTTCCCCTGTGGCAGGATCCAGGCGGGTGCTGGGGTCTGCAGGTCAGCCAGGGCCAGCAGGGAAGGGGGCTGGAGAATGTGCAGCCCTGCTCAGCATGGACAGAGCTGCTCGAGCGAATGAATGGGGTACCCCATGCCCAGAGGTATGTCAGTCCTGCCCCATTCACCAGGAACACAGTGGGCATGCATGCCCTCACCAGGAGGTGGATACCAGTGGATTACGTATTCATTCATTCAACAAGGAGAACTCACTAGTGGATTACCTATTCATTCATTCAACAAGGAGTGCTCAGCCCTGTTGTGATAGATCTTCAGAAGTTGGACCTGGTGGCTGGGGGCCCAGAGGTGGTCTGGGGACAGTGCTGCCCTCCAGGAGGCCCCAACTCAGGGAGAGACGGGCCCAGAAATAAGCGATCTCTGTCTAGAACGCTAAGCACCATCTTGTTCACCACTGTACCCCATGATACCAGGCACAAGGGCTGGCATACAGTAGGTGCTCAACAAAAGTTAGCTGAATAACTAAGTGATATAGGTGAGGCCCCACCAGGGGCTGAGGAGCCTCAAGAGTATATGGAGGAAGGAAGGTGAGGGGAGACTTTCTGGACATGAGGTCCCCAGGCTGAGCCCTGGGCATTCCCAGCTAATGGATCTGCTGGTCCAGGGCCAGCCAGGAGGTAAGGAAAGCAGGGTACATCCCCGAAGGCACAGGTGGGCTGAGCGACGTGACTGGGAGTCTGTGGAGGGTGCAGGGAGACCCTGGGGTGCTGGGCCAAGCATCAACAGGACCAGGTTTGTCTTGTGGAAAAAGACTGGCTGCAACATGGGGGGTCCCGGTGCTGGGGACAGTGACGGCCCTGTAGGGGTGCAATGGGTTCGGCTACATGTACCAGGCCCAGAGTGACAGTGGTTTAAGCAATAAGTTTACTTCTCATGGAGACATTTGGACTGAAAGGTGCCCTCTGCTCCCTGAAGTCACAAGGGCCTGGCCTCGCTCCTGCTTTGGGGACTCCCCAGGGTGAGGCTCTTCCTGGGTGGGTAATCTGCTCCTACCCCGTTAGCCAGAAAGAGTCCCATGGCCACATCTAGCTGCAAGGGATGCTGGGAAAGGAGTCTTCTGGGGCACCCAGGTTCTGGGAGGAATTCTGTGGTTAGATAAGACAGAAGAGTGGCCGTTGAGAGACAACTGTCAGGCTGGATCACGAGCACTGATTACGGAGCAGCTCTGGAGGGGGGCATGGGGCCTGGGCCGAGGGTGGCCAGGGGTAGAAGATCTCTAGAAGCTCCCTGAGTGGGGCTGGGGCGCGGTGGGGCTTCCCATGAGCTGAGCAGCGCCAGAGCAGTGCGGGCCGATTGGGATTTGGCAGGGGGAGGGCTGTGGGTAGCAGAGGTGAGTTGGGCCTTGTTGAGAGCGAGCTGCCCGGGGAACATCCCTTGGAGGTGTCCAGGTAAGGCTGAGGTGTGGGAGCCTCCTGCAGGGAGAGGGCTATGCTGAGTGGTGGCTGGGCCAGGAGAGGCTGGAGGGAGAGGGGACCTTCTGGGGCTCATGGGAAGGAGGGGAAAATGCAAAAGGTGCCTCCTGTAGCTCCAAGGAAGAGGCTGGGGTGGCTTCGAGATTGGGGCAGGGAAACCGTCCCTGAAGACAGGTTCTGGGAGGTGAGAGGAAGGGGCAGAGGCTGAGTGGCAGGGGCAGTGGTGTCCCCCTCCCAGTAACTCCCTGTACGACCTGCTGCGGGCTCCCTCTGGAAGGGGTGGGGAGGGAAACGGGAGGGGAGGCCCCCAGATGCAGGCAAGGAAGCAGAGCCATCCACCCACCTGAGAACAGCCAGCCCTCAGCCTGAGGGGCTGGGACAAGGTGCACAGCCTGGTTCGCTCCTGGAGACACAGAGACCCCACTCCCAAGCCTCGAAGTCCCAGGCCCCTTCCAGAGGACAGCTGAGCTGGGGAAGGGGTTCCAGACCAGCTGTCTCTTTCTCAGCTCATGGGGGAAGGGGGCTGACCCCAAGTGGGATCCTGTACAAAGGCTTCACGTTCACGATCTTATCTGACCCCGCAACAATTCACCCTACAGAAGAGGAAAGCGATGCCCAGAGTAGCAAAAAGGCTGCCCACAGCGGCCCACTTAGTGTGGAACCCTTGGCTCGGTAGGGGCACAGGACCAACATTTCCATTCCCCTTTTTAAGGAAGCAGAGGCTCAGAGAGGTAGGCAGCCTCCCTCCAGGCCACACAGCAGGGCTGGTCCATGCCCCCGCTGGCACAGTCACCCAAGCCGCTGTCTTTCTAGCAGGACCCTAGCCGTGCCCCACGTGGCCACCCTTCAGTGATCAGGAGAACAGAGCAGCCTGGGTGGAAGGGAGGGCCGAGGGCTTCAGGAGCCCCCGGGAGGCCCAGCGGGTCTGGAAACTCCATAGGGGCTCATCTGGGGACCAGGGAGCTGGAGGGGCTGCCCACCTCTTCCTTACCCCACCGCTCCACTCCCCTCCTGCAACAATGCCATGGCCAGGCTGCCTCCACCCTGCCATGCAGCTCCAGGGGCCTGGCCTGGCCACAGACCACCAGTTCCTGGAAAGACTGACTGTTCCTGGAAAGCTGGAACTGCTGCCTCCCCAGCCCAGGTCACCTCAGCAGCGGCAGGGGTCAGCCCAGCCGGCAGCCCCGGGCCCCTCTGGGATCCCTCACATTTCCAAGAAAATTGCAAAACATGTGAAGAACAAATGGTCTTCGTATCCCTCGTATCCCTCCTCACTGGCCTGAGGAGAAGTATTAGGGGGCGGGGAGAGCTGGAAAGACACCCCAGGGGCTCCCTGAGCCCGCAACCAAGCCCATCCCCAGGCACTGTGCAGCCAGGACACCCCGGGAGTTGGCAGCTGGGCAAGGGAGGCCAGGGAGGAGGGAGCCAGCTCCTGGGGTGGGCACCTCCTAGGGTTGGTAGCGGAGACTCTGATGCTCAGACAAAGCCTGTTCCCACTGTCTGCTTCCACCCCTCCCAGCCACAGGCCAGCCTCAAAGGGCAGGAGCCAGGATCCATTTACCCTGCAGGGGGCGGGGGGGGCAGCTCTCAAGGACGGCCTCTCTTCTGGGGGTCTCCCTGTGTGTAAGCCCTCCCCCTGAGGGCAAGCTAGACCCTGAGCTCCACGTCCCAAAGGGAACGGGGCAACTGGACCAGAAGCTCCCAGATGCCTGGCCACAGCGCATGCCCTCGCAGAGCCTCGGTTTCCCCACCCGGCTCGTCCAGAATTTCTGAAAAGGAAGTAACAAGGCAATTTTGAAGGGGATCCAGAAAAGGTTCTATTTCAATGGTTATTTATCTATATGGGTTGAGAAAAAAATACACATAACTAATATATCAAAGCCAGGGTTTCAGAATCTCTCACGTAAGTCATCAGCATCTAAGTTTACAAAGCAAGTTGATTTTTTTTAATTAAGCAAAAGATAAAGTTGATAATACAAGAATACAATATAAATCAAATTGTGAGAGTCTGCAGACCTGTATTTTTTGAGCAAAGATTAAGGTCTCCTCATGTCTGCATCACCGTTATTTTGCATCTTGTCATGGTCACCAACCTGGTGGCCTCAGCCAGTGGCCACGCAGCTGTCTGAGGAAAGAGGCAGAGAGAACAGAGAGAACTGAGCCCTCCTTGGAGCCTTGGGGCTCTGTGCTTACTGAAGACGAGGATGTGGGGTGCTGCCAGTGGGGCACCCCGGAGCCGGGGAAGAGGGCCGAGCAGGACGGGGCCAGGCAGTCCAGAGCCTGCCCGCCTGGTCTCCTCCTCCCTGTGGCGACCCTGGAAGCAACTATTCATCCTATGAAACGATCTGTGTCTGCAGAGGCTGGAAGCCCCCCAAGGGGCGAAGCCTGTGTCATCAGTGTCCCAGCACTCAGCGCCCACCTGGCAGAAAAGGTCTCCATGGATGTTGTTGAATAAATGGAATAGGGGGTCTGGGGACCTGTGGGCTCTGTCTCCAAACACCCGGTGGGCAGGAGCTCAGCCATGTTTGGAGGGCACCAAAGAGCCAGGAGAGCCTGTGCGCCAGGGGCCGTGGGCTCTCCTCCCTCAGAAGCGCAGAGTGGAGGCTGCGGGGGGCAGGGCTGGGAGCTGAGGCCGGGAGTTCCAGCTCACAGCACTGAGTGGGATGGGGAGGAAGGAAGTGAGGGGGAGCGGCCCCAGGTGGGGTGGGAGCAAAGGTGCTGCCATTATTACCCTCCCACGCTGGGGCCCCCATGAGATCGCCCAGTCTGTCCCTCCTCAGCGGCCAGGGCCTCCGGGGCCACGGGCTGGTTCAGTTCAGGGCAAACTCTACACCTGAGAAGGAGACGAGAGGCCTCAGCTGGTGAGCCTGGGCCCCAGCTGCCCTCAGGGGACCCGCTGCCTCGCCCCGGGCCCAGCTTGGCTGTGCTGTCTTCTATTGCTCATGAAAACACCATCATTCTGGGCTGCGGGTGCTGTGCGGCCCCCATCACCAGCAGGTTCCAGTCCCGAGCCCTGAGCAGGGTGAGCTGGCTGACCCCACCCTGCTCCTGACCCATAGCCCAGCTCCAGACCCGAGACCCTCAACAGGTTCTCAGGGCTGCCCGAGGCCGGGCCCTGCTCCCAGGAACTCACAGAATTGAGGACAGAGCCTCATGCTTCACACCAGCTCACTCAGCATGTGCCTGGAGAAGTGGGGGTGAGAGGCGAGAGGAGCCTGCAGAGAGCAGCTCCGTGGAGGCAGGGGATTCCTGGGAGTGCAGCTGGTCTCACAGCTGCACAGATGCAGGCTCCCCAGGCACTGAAGGCAGGCACGAGGCTGCCAGAGCCCACCAACGGCCCTGGGACATGCTGCCCTCAGCCGGACCCTGCACACCCCTCCGCCAGCTCCCTTCCAGTTCCTGACATGCTTATCCCAGCTCCCGATCACACAGGGCCATCTGATTGCTTGGTTCAGTTGGTGGGTCTGTGGAACACAGTGTAGCCCATCCTCATCCAGTCCCTAGCTCCCCGAAGAGCCCGGATCTCCTGGACCGTCAGGGCAAGTACCAGGCAGGTTAGGGTGTGGACAAGCGTGGGGAGTGGAGCTTCTCTGCACCTGAGCTGGGCCAGAGCTGATTGACTTTGGTTTCTAAAATGACACCCAGGTGACACATCTGCAGTGTCAGGGGCAGAGCTTGATGACCCCAGCAGGCACCTTGCAACTCCTCCGCTTGGGGGCAGAGCGGTTCTGGGTCTCAGCCAGCAGTACCTGAGGCGGCCTCTGACTCCTGGCTCCCCAGCAGTCCCTTCCCTCTCCTGCCCATCCTGGCCACCAGCCTCTCCCCAGGCCAGCCCCCTCTTCCGAGCTGCATCCAACGCTTTCATTCACTCTCTGAGCGCTCATTGAGTCCCCTTTAGGTGAGAGACTGGGTTCCAGCCGTGGAGAGGAGCCTCTCCCTGCCCTGTGGAAAGGCAGCAACAGCCACTTCCAACCTCCTCCACCGCCTCAGCCTCCAGGCACAGTAACCTGGCCAGGAGATGCTGCCTACATCCACGTCTGGCCATGGCCTTCCTCTTCCTAAAGCCTGCCCTGGCTCCCCATCACCCTCGGATAAGGCCGGACCATGTGGCTAGACTTGTGCATGCGTTAACCCCTTGTGCACCTGTGCAAAAGGGGTTTTGCAGAGGTGAATAAAGTAGAGACGTTGAGGTAGGAGATGATGCTGGGTTGTCGGGGAGGCCCAGTGTCGCCACAAGCCTCTGTCCCGTGTGAGATGGAGACAAGGGACGGGGAGCAGTGTCAGAGTCCAGGGCATCGCTCATGTTGACACTGAAAGGGGGCCATGGGTCAAAGAACGCAGGTGGCTTCTAGAAGCTGGAAAAGGCAAAGGAATTGATCTCCCCTGGAGCTTCCAGGAAGAACACTGCCTTGACAGTCCACGGCGGACTTCGGCCTGCAGAACTGCACGGCCATAAATCAGCGTTGTCTTAAGCCCATCCGTGTGGGGCAATTTGCTGTTACAGCAGCCACAGGCAGCTCCTCGCCAGCTCCAGGCCTTCCTGATCCAGCACTGCTGATGTCCCAGCCTTGGGCAAGCCTCTCCCCTCCCCCTTGCCGCGAGCTCCCTCTTCCCACCTCCCACTCCCCTGCTTCCCTACTCACTGCGCTTTCGGCCTCAGCTCCGGCGGTCCCCTTGGCCTGAAACAACCCTTCCCAGGGCCTGGCCAGCAGCTCCTCCCCCTCACACCCATCGCAGTGTCGCTTCCTCAGGAGGGGCCCCCACCAGCTGAGGGCTTGTCAGTGACCACCCCGGCCCCGGATCACCACTCAGCCTTCAAGTTCTGCCTCACCGTGGGCCACGTGCCCACCCGGGTCGAGATGGGGTGAGGCCCTGTAACTGATGGCCCCGCCCTGCTCTGAGGGCCATGGGAGGGACTGGAGCTTCAGGAACGCAGAGTCAACAGGTGCCCCTGCCCTCTCTGGTCCCCCTCCCAAGGCTCGGTCACCCCATTGGTGGACCTCTTACACTGGCACCCCGTGTGCCCTCGCCCAGCTATGGGCTCCCGAAGGGTGGCTCCTGGGTCAGAGTGGGGCCTGTTGTAGTTTGGACTCCCCCAGAGCAAACCCTGAGATGAGGACGTGGGTGCAGGCATCGAACCCAGGAAGCTGACATGAGAAAGTGAAGACAAGAAGGAGACGGAGTGGGGCGGTAAAGCAAGAGGGCTGCACTAGGCAAACAGTCGGGCCCCTGGTGACTGAGGGTGCCACCTGCTGAGACAGCCTGCCTGGTGTGTTCCTAAGCAGGCTGTGCAGGGACCAGTGCACATGGAGGCGCTGGAGTGAGCCGAGGACACCTTACCGCCACCTGCAGCTGCGGGTAAGCTCAGAGGCCGAGGGCTCTCGGGAGGGACACGGAACTGCTGCAGGAGGACACGGCCCTCGTCAGGAACAAAAGAGGCCAGGAGTATGGATTCCCCAAGCGCATGAGCCATAGACCCACGGGAGCCTCCAGAAAGCTTCCTACCCTCTCTGGGCCTCAGTTTACCAGCTGCGAAAGGACTGGCTTTTGCCACCTCATCTCCTCCCAGAAAAGGAAAGAGAAGAAAAGAATAAACAATGGCAAAGATGAGAAACTGAAACACTTGTGCACGTCAGCAGGGATGTAAAATGGTGCGGCCACTGTGGGGAAGGGAAGCGGCTCGTCCAAATAGTACGGATACAATTCTATTCGTGCTATTGGAGGAGCTGCCACACGTGCCCACAGTGGCTCCACCCTTTCATTGCTGGGTACACACCCGAAGGAATGGAAAGCAGGTTCTCGAAGAAATACCTGCGTGCTCATATTCACCGCAGCACCGTTCACGATGGCCAAAATGTGGACGCACCCGAGTGTCCCCAGCAGGTGATCAGATCAACAAAATGCGGCAGATCCATAGAATAGAATATTATTCAGGCCTCAAAAGGAAGGGCGTTCTGATTGATAGCACAGAGGGGAGCCCCGAGGTCATGAAGAGAGGGGAAACAGGCGGTCACTAAAGGACAAACTCCACCCAGAAGCACCTAACGTAGTCGGACTCACAGAGACGGGAACTAGAACGGTGCTTGCCAGGGGCTGTGGGGAGGGCGAATGGAGAGCTGGCGGTTCATGTTTCTGTCCTTCAGTTTTGTATGGTGGTAAGAATTCTGGAGATTGGTTAGACCATGTGCATTAGCAGTATCGAACTGCTACTGTCTGGTCATCCCAGCTACTCAGAAGGCTGAGGCAGGGGGATCTACTATTTTTTTTTTTTTTTGAGACAGAGTTTGTCGCACAGACTGGAGGGCAGCAGCATGATCTCGGTTCACTGCAACCTCTGCCTCCCGGGTTCAAGTGATTCTCCTACCTCAGCCTCCCAAGTAGCTGGAATTACAGGTGCCCACCACCACACCCTGCTAATTTTTAGTAGAGATGGGGTTTCACCATATTGGTCAGGCTGGTCTCGAACTCAGATGATCTGCCCGCCTTGACCTCCCAAATTGCTGGGATTACAGCGTGAGCCACCACTCACAGCCAGCACGAGGATATTTGAGCCCAGGAGTTCAAGTCCAGCCTGGGCAACATAGCGCTCACTGTTTTTCTCTTAAAAAAATGGGTAAGATGGTAAATTTCATGTTTTATGTGTTTTACCACAATTCGAAATTTGAAAAGGTAGTGGCTTTGAACTGCACCATCAAACCAATTTTGAACAATCAAGGAACTATCAGTATGATGCTGTGTCACCCCGAAGCTGAAGGGAACCCCATTCCCAAAGCAGGGGAGGGCAGGGCTGCCCGATTTGAAGCAGGGGTGTGTTAGCCTGTTTCGTGTTGCTCTAAAGGAATACCGAGGTGGGTAATTACCAAGAGAAGAGGTTGTTTGTCTCCTGGTTCTGCAGGCTGTACACTGTACGCTCACGGCCCCGGCCTCTGCTCGGCTTCTGGGGAGGCCTCAGGAGGTTTTTACTCATGGTGGAAGGCAAAGGGGGAAGCAGATATGTCACATGGTGAGAAAGGGAGACAGAGGAGGGCAGGCTCTTTTAAACCACCAGCTCTCCACTCCCATGACCCAACACCTCCCACCAGGCCCCACCTCCAACATTGGGAAATCACATTTCAGCATCAGAACACACATCCAAATCATATCAGGGTGGAACCTCAGAGCCCACCTTCCCAGCCCCTCACTCTCATCACCTCGCCAGTGGTGAAAGTGACCCTTGGGCACTTGAAACTCCCATCTCCACACTTCTCAGGCCCCTTCCAGGATGGTGGGATTTTGAATCAAGGGCTCCGAAGGTGAACGAATGCATCCCTTCCTGACTTAGCTGGAGACGACCTGTGTTCTCACCTGGAGGTTTTTGAGGGATGAGGTATGACCCACAGAGTCAGGACGTGTGGGTAGAAGGGAGTGAAGGCAGATGGGGCAGTGAGTGGGACTCACCTGAAGGGGCCGCCAGGGCTAAGGGGGTACATGGGCAGCCTCTAGGGGTGAGCCATCCTTCTGCAAAATTCAAAACTCCTGGAAAGAAAATCCCCCTTCCCCCTCTACAGCCATTTCCAGGGATTCCAAGATCGTTAATTTAAGTGTAAGAAAAGTCCTGGTGGAGGCCTGGCGCGGTGACTCACGCCTGTAATCCCAGCACTTTGGGAGGCTGAGATGGGCAGATCACGACGTCAGGAGTTCGAGACCAGCCTGAGCAATATGGTGAAACCCCATCTCTACTAAAAACACAAAAATTAGCTAGGTGTGGTGGCAGGTGCCTGTAGTCCCAGCTACTCAGGAGGCCAAGGCAGGAGAATAGCTTGGACCCAGGAGGCAGAGGTTGCAGTGAGCCAAGATTGTGCCACTGCACTCCAGCCTGGGCACCAGAGCGAGACTCCATCAAGAAAAAGAAAGATGAAAGAAAGAAAAAGAAAGAAGAAAGACAGAAAGAAAGAAAGAAAGAAAGAGAAAGAAAGAAGGAAAGAAAGAGAAAGAAAGGAAGGAAGGAAGGAGACAGAGAGAGAAGAAAGACGAAAGAAAGAAAAGAAAAAAGAAAGAAAGGAAGGAAGGAAAAGAAACAGACAGAGAGAGAAGAAAAAAAGAAAGAAAGAAAGAAAAAGAAAGAAAGAAAGAGAAAGAAAGAAAAAGAAAGAAAGAAAAGAAAGAAGGAAAGAAAGAAAGAAAGGAAGAAAGAAAGAAAGAAAGAAAGAAAGAAAGAAAGAAAGAAAGAAAGAAAGAAAGAAAGAAAGAAAGAAAGAAAGAGCAAAATACTTGTTGTTACAAATGGGATGTTTCCTTTTGGGTTCATTAAATCCACCACCACCCCCAACCCAGGGAAAGCCAGGGATAGCAGAGGAGAGGAGGGGGAGGAAGAGGGCTGCTCCCTCTAAAGCCATTTCACCTGGAGAATTCGCATCTGGAGAGGAACCAGCGTGGAAGAGCGCCTCTGTGGCCAGGCCTCTGTGTGTGTGATGTCAGCCAAGCCTCATTCTGCAGGGAGGACTGTCATCCTCATGTCACAGAAGAGGCTCCAGAGCCACTGAGTCATTCCTGACTTCCCCAGCACCCACAATTACGTGGTATGGCAGCACTGAAACGCACAGACACATCCCTCTGTGACCCCAGAGCACCACGGGCTCTAAAAACAATCTCCACACCACGGCTCACCAACTTCCGCTTCGTAACCACCTGGTCACTCTGCAGACAGCTGATCAATTTCTCTCTCTGGATCTGTTTTAATTAGAATACATGTTGGCTACTGTATGAAATGCCAAAATGACAGGATGAAACAGAACAGGTCCCCCAGCACACATAGCAGGGATGGTGGTGGCACAGGCTCTTGGCACCTTGTTGCTCTGTGATTCTCAACACGCAGCTTCCCTTCCATAGTCCCACGGCTGCCCCACTCCTGCCACGACATTGTCATTCCAACAGCGGGAACAGGGAGAAGCATCAGGGGAAGGCGTTTCTCCTCCCCCTAAGCTCAGGAACCTGGAGTTTCCCAGGTCACTTCTTCCGTGTCATTGGCAAGGACCTGGTCAGATAACTACATGTCGTTGCAAGGGAGGCTGAAAACCCAAACTTTTAGATGAGCAGCCATGTGTCCAGCTCAAAGTTGGGATTTCTTTTAGCTTAGGAAGAAGAGGAGGCCGGGCGCGGTGGCTCACACCTGTAATCCCAGCACTTTGGGAGGCCGAGACTGGTGGATCACGAGGTCAAGAGATCGAGACCATCCTGGTCAACATGGTGAAACCCCGTCTCTACTAAAAATACAAAAAAATTAGCTGGGCACGGTGGCGCGTGCCTGTAGTCCCAGCTACTCAGGAGGCTGAGGCAGGAGAATTGCCTGAACCCAGGAGGGGGAGGTTGCGGTGAGCTGAGATCGTGCCATTGCACTCCAGCCTGGGTAACAAGAGCGAAACTCCGTCTCAAAAAAAAGAAAAAAAAAAGGAAGAAAAGGAGAAGGGATACTGGGGGCAGCCAGCCCTCTCTGCCACTGGGACACAGCCTTCATGCCTCAACAGGACCGTGGTGAGCCAAGGTCATGGGGAAACGGTAACTGCTGTCTAGGGAGGAGAGAGGTGACTGGATGAGCAGCTGGAGGAGGCTTCCTGGGAGTTCCGGCATTTGGGCTGAGCTTTGAAGGCCAGGTAGGGCTTGGGAAGATGAGATGAAAATGAACTCCAAGAGAAGGTGCAGGCAGCCAACTTATGCGGTGGGGAATTCTAGCTCAGTGAGAGAGCCTGAACTGTGAGCCAGGCGACCAGACAGGTGACCTGAGTCCTGACACAGCCATGCAGGGGTTTCCTCAGCCTCTGGGGCTTCCTCACTAAACGGCTGGGGCTCCTCAGTCCGTGCCTTGCAGGCCTGCTGGGGAGGGCTTGCAACGTTTCCCTGGGTGGGTGTCAGTTCGGCATCACGCAGGGACAGGGCTGGAGCTGAAAAGGGAAGCAGAGACCCCATCTGGAAACCCTGAAGGCCAGGCTGAGCAGTCTCTGGATGTTTTTCAAAACCTGCAGGCCGTTCCGTGGCAGGACAGCCCCCTGAGCAGAGAGCAGCTCTAAAACATGAAGACATCTAGAAGACAGAGAGGAGGAGATGAGATCGGAGATGCAGAAATCCAAGAGGAGGCAGCTGCAAAGTTTGCAGAGAGACAGCATGAGAGGGGTTCAGGCCAGTCAGGGAAGACTTCCTGGAGGAGGCAGCCTGAAGCTGTGCCTGCCAAAGCAAGGGTTGCTTAGAGCCCAGGGAGTGGGACTGTGGGGAGGGTTTGCCCTGGAGGGGACCAGCCATGGAAGGAGGGACCAGCCAAAGCCAGGCCATGCCCAGGGACAGACAGGCCCCACCACTGCCTAGAGATACCCCTACCCCAGCCAATCTGAGCATATCCCACAGCATGGCCCTGGCACTATATCCACATCCCAGTGAGTCTTCCCAGTGACCTCACGAGGTGGCAATCCTCGCCCCAATTAATGGAAGAAGAAACTGGAGCCCAGAGGGGATCAGGGACTTCACTGAGGCCACACAGCAGGGATTTGGGTCCAGCAGTCAGAACCAGTGTACCCGGCACTGTTTGACCCTTCCTGGGGCTGGGGTGTCCTTCCCTGACATAATCGTCCTGGTCTCCACAAGGGGTGAGGATCAAGAACTGCTTTATCCACACCCATCCACAGGCATCCCTTACAAGGCAGGGGTAGAGATGGAGTTACCCCATTGGACAGAAAGACAAACTGAGGCTCCGAGCGGTGAAATCACACGGTGGGCTCACGGCCCGTTGGTGGCCGGCGGGACTGGGGTCCGGGTCCTTCTGACTCTCTGGGTGTCCTGATTCTCGGTGATGCTCGCTGAGGCCTTTCTCTCCCCTCCCACCCCTCCCCCCACCCATCGCTGTTTTCCTGGCTCCCTCTCAGGGAAAAGAACATGCTCTGAGTCTCTGTTTCCCTGGGAGAAATCCATTTTCAGAATCTGGAGGTGTTGAAATGTGTTCTTTTTTCCTCTCCAAAGAGCCCTTCTTGAGGACAGAGGTGCCCCCAGAATCCCTCCAAGGCCAGCACCGGCCGGGTCGGGGGCGGTGGCGCTGCCGGTAGGGGCCAGGTGTCGGGAAGGTGACTCCACCCAGGACAAGGAGCAGGGTGGGTGCTCTAAGAGCTCAGAGCACGCCCTGGGCCCCCAACCCAGGACCCCCACCCTGGCCTCAGAAGACCCCATTTGCCATCCCTGCCTGGCTGCTGGCAACAGGCTTTGTGGCTCCCAGGAGCAGGGCAGTTACTGAGCCTGCCTGGCGGAGGTGGCCAGGGGAAGGTCCATGGTCGCCACCAGACTGTCACCCTCCCCATGACAGCTGGGCCCCGATGGTTGCGGTCGCAACTGCAGAAGTCTCTTGCTGTAAGGAGTGCAGCCTTCCCTGTGAGCATCTCCTAACGCCCGCAGAGCCGGGCCCTGGGGAGCACTGGGTGGAGGGTGCAGGGGCTGCTTGCTGCTTGCAGAGGGAAGGAAAGAGGCTGGGACGGGGGAGGTAGGAAGGGGTACCAGGGGATGAGATAGAAGAGAAGAGGGAAGGGAGGAGAGATGGGGGAAGGAAGAGGGAGAAGAAGGGAGGAAAAGACAAGGAAGGAGCTGGAGAGGGAACAGGAGGCAGGGAGGAGGAAAGGAAGGGAGAGAAAAAGCAGGGAGAGAAAGAGAAGAGAGGGAAGGGAGGAGAGGAGAGGGTGGGGAAGGGCAGCTGGGGCTTGGTGTTTACACACCGTCATTCTTCCTTCAGGCCTCCTCCCAGTGACTCCTTACACCTGCCAAATGCCTCCCAACCCTTCCTCCTTCAAAATGTGCTCCAGCCTGGGGTCGGGACAGCGCCCCACCCATCCTGGCCTCTGCATCTCCTGACCACAGATTCCTGCAGCTGGATTAAAGCCCTCTCAGGGTTCCAGTCCCCTCCCCCAGGTTGCCCTCAGCTCCTCCAGGCCCCCACCATACTCACCCCGAGCAGGGACCCCTGGGAGTCCCCAGTTCTCAGGGAGCAGTTCCTGGGTCTCCTAGAGACTATGTCCCAAAATTGTGAACCCATGATCCCACAGGCCTGGAGGCCCATCGAGGCCGACCTACCCAGGACCCATGTCCCAGGCCCCAATGGCATCCCTAAGGAGAGACGCCTGGCCTCTGTGTTCAGACTTCAGGTCAAGAAGCAAGGAACCGGCAAAGCAGGAGCTCAGGCTTCGCAGAGGCCATCACACCCGAGGCCGCTCTCCTGAGACAGCCCCGAGGGTCCAGCAGCTTCCTGGAGGATGACACAAGCCCCACCTGCCGAGGCGTGGTCAGGACTCTCCCTGAGATTCTCCCTCAAATGTGCCAGGTCCTTTCCCTCCTGAGGGACCTCCACCCTCCTGGCCTCCCAGCAGGTCTCCCTGAGAAAATTCCTGGCCACCCTGAGATGGCAGGATTTTATCTCCAGGGCAACAGGAATCACTAGAGGACCCGAGGCAACAGCACTGTGGGAGAGATTTGGTTTGTGAGACAAGGGAGGTTGTCACTACAGACTGGGTCTGTGCTCTGCTAGGGCCCCAGAGGCTGCTCCAGGTGGGCTCAGAGCACTCAGGCCCAGTCACTGAAGACACCAGGGGAAACATGGTCAGGATGTCCTTGGTGGCCTCAGGGAGCCCCACCACAGGGTGGCCATGAGGTTATTCTGCTTGTCCCTCACCCCACCCCCAGTGGGAATCCACAGAACTCCCCACATCCCCAAATGCCTCACACTGAAACTCCAGCAAAGTGATTGCTGTGCAGATCACAAAACTACCTGTAGGAAGCAAGTCCCTGCCGAAGCCCTCAGCATCGTCATCCTATGCTGCTGGCCATGGGGGATGGGATAAGGACCAGGCTGTGCATGGGTTTATAAGGACAGCCACACAGTCTTCTCCAGGTTATAGCCCCACCTCCTCCTGGACCCTCAGTCGGTGCTCTGGGGGCCAGCATCCAAGCCAACCTGTCATTCCAGCACTCATCTCTCAGACCAAGAGCCCCCAGCATAGGGCCTGGTCTGGGTCATCAGAAAAGTGAAAGTGCTGCAGGTGCTACAAGTGCCAAATGGATGGATGGATGGACCAGAGGGTGGACGCAAAGATGGATGGATGGATGGATGGATGGATGGATGGATGGATGGATGGACCAGAGGGTGGATGCAAAGATGGATGGATGGATGGATGGATGGATGGATGGATGGATGGATGGACCAGTGGGTGGATGCAAAGATGGATGGATGGATGGATGGATGGATGGATGGATGGATGGATGGACAGGTAGGTGGGTGGATAGACAGATGGATAGAGAGACAGATGGATGGATGGACTGGTGGGTGGATACAAAGTTGAAAGGATGGATGGATGGATGGACTAGTGGGTGTGTGGGTGAAAGGGGAGATGGCTGAAATGGTGGGTGGGTGGGTAAGAGGATGGGTGGATGTATGGCCTGGAAGGTGGGTGGGTAGACATGCCATTCTACCTCTGCACCTCTTGGTTGGACTTTAGACACATGCTCTCCTCAAGGAGCCTTCATTCCATGGCTCCGCAAAGGGCACAGAGATCCCTACTGCAGGATTAACACATAAAGACACAGCAAACTTAATACCTGGCGCACAGTAGGGACTTCTCTAAGGTGTGAAAACACCCCTGCTACCTCTGTCTGCCAGGAAGAGTAGTCAGCACAGCCATCACTGTGCTCCTGAAAAGCAGCCAGGATGGATTTTCCACAGTCATCCCGGGAACTCTGTCGCTGGCATCTTGAACTGCTTGACCCTAACAGGCCTCTGTCCCAGATAAAACCACCCACCCACCCTCCCAGAACAGCCACCCCCAGGAAGGAAAGGGAGACAGGGCTACAGACCCCTGCTCCGAAGAGACCCCCCCACCCCAACCCTTCTGCCCACAGAATTACCCCGCAGACCAGCTCCCAGGCTCCCAGGGTGAGGCCATGAGAATCACAGAGAAGGATTCACATCACATACCCATCATCTCCCAGCTCTCAGCCCTGCACGCTCCATCCCCACCTCCACCGACGGGGACTTGCAGAAGAGGAAGAGCCAAATATCAGAGGCAGAGACTACACCTGCCCCCGCTTTCTCTTCGTGGCTCACTCTCACCCTTACTCTTGGTCTCTGAACCATAGTCCTGGGTGGGCTGTGCCTTTACAAATCCCAAGTCCAGGCTCTATGGTAGACGTGAGGCCACAGAGGCCCAGGGCAGCACAGCACCCAAGCCTCCTGGCAGGACTGTGGTCAAGTGAGATGTGGGCTGTTCCCTGGTTTCTCCCATGCATCTGTGCCCTTCGCCCTTCGGCTCACAAGAGGCCTCTAGCCTCCCACCGTCCCTGAAGCTGCCTCCCTCCGGCTATGGAGCCCACCAGCCTTGGGCACGGCTGTGGTAAGTGAAATGGCAACGTTCTGTCTTTCCCGTAGGCCAGGCCTAGGTGTGGTCCAGCTCAAGCACCTGGAGGGTGGGTGATGAGCACATGACGTTCGTCAGAAGTCCTGGGGTGAAGCCCTGGCTCCCTCCCTGCAGCCGATTGCAAAGACAGCCCTAGTCTTTACATCTCCCAGACCCAGATCCTTGGCTGAGCAGCCTCACAGGGCCCTCTGCCCCCATGTGAGTGCTCACCCATGGCTTCCGTGAGCCCATGCCAGAGGCTGAGCAGAGGCAGCACAAGCCTGCCGCTCTGCATGGGGCTGCTTTCTTCGTCTACATCTGCCACCGTGGTGACATCAGGCCTGGATGAGTCTACAGAGGATCAGAGCAGAGCAGCCATCATCCCAGCCAGCCTAGCCAGGGAGCCAACCTGGACTGACCTGGACGCACTACACCCCATGGCACCTGAGAAACGTGCACTTGTGGTTTGGTGTTTATTTGTTACCCGGCATGACAGTGACAAAGACGACGGACAGAGCCCTCAACTAGCCAGGTAACGCCACCTGCTCTTAGGCAAGCCAGCACAACCCCCCACGCAATGGAGGCCCAGGAGGCTAAGGGCTTGTTCGAGGTCACACTGGAAGTTGATCCAACTTCAGAGGCCTCTTGGGACCTGCCCCCATGATGTGCTGGCCTGGCAGCCACAGGCAAGTCTGCCTCCTCCTGGCGAGGAGGGCTGAGGTGGGGAGGGGTGGGTATATTTGGGAATTTGAGGCGGAAGGGGCAGTTGTGCCAGGCCCCGAGGGCTGAGATCAGTTTATGCAGCTGGACAATGAGGGGTGAAAGGACCTGCAGTAGCCAAGAAGGACCACCCTAGCCCACTCGCACCACAGAGCTACCACTGCCACTGCGTTCACAGCCCCGACACTGGGGACACTGCCACTGCATTCACGGCCCGACACTGGGGCCAGGTGCATTTCGCCTGCCGCCTTTCCATGAGATCCATCAGACTCCTGCAGGGGAGAAGCAGTCAACTAAGCGGTACGGTTTGAGCCCTGTGTGCCACCCCACCTTCCATCTCCCAAGCTCCCCATAAACCCACAGGAAAGGTTACCATGACTCCTGAGCAAACTGTGGCCCAGAGAGGTTCCAGACATGCCCAGAGCCACACAGCCTCTAGGAAGCAGAATCGGGATGTGAACCCAGTCTGTGAGACTCCAGGCATCCCTCAGATAGAAAGGCATGGTCCTCAGGAAATGGACCCGGCCGACTGGCGTTGGTGCCCTGGCACAACCCAAGGACCTTGGAAATGCCATTCTCAAAGTGTTTGCACTAAGACAACTGCCAGAGAACATCAGGCTCTGCATGTGCCAACTACAAAGGCCTTGAACCTGTGGCCCCAGCTGTGGACACTGTCACAGGCCATGCAGGTTTTGGCTGCCTTCACCAAGGGGGAGGTGCCTCCTGTCAGCACCTGCCTTCCCCCTGCCCACTATGGAATTCCCAAAGCCAAGCAAACAGCCATGATTCCCAGGGTGTCGAGGCTCATGCCTCTGGCCCCCAAATCCTGAACATCTCCTGAGGATTATGGGCACCTCCAACTTAACATATGACCGAAAACCTCCCCCACAAACCCCCTTTTCTCCAGGGTTCCCTCCCCATCATGCAAGCCAGAGGCCAGGTCCTGGGGTTCCCTCCTCCTGGCCTCCCCACCCCCCCGCCTCTCCACTTCCCGCCGTCACCAGGCAGGCTCCTTCTGCCCCCACACTACCCTGGTGAAACACCCCTCACTAACCTGTGAGTCCGCTGTGGGATCAGAGTTTAGCTCTGTGTGCTTGGACAAATCACTTCACCTCTCTGAGCCTCAATTTTGTCATCTGTAAAATGGGGATGATAAAAGCCTCTGTATCCTTAAAAGGTAGAATTTTCTGGCACACATCACAACTTCTCAAGAAACAGCGGCTTCTACTGTTTCACTGTCCTTGCAGCGAGTGCAGTGAATGTGTGTGTGTGTCTGCCAGCATCAATCCTTCCCCATCCAATCCAGGATATGCAGTTTCTGTGAGTGGGGACCTAACTCTTTCAGAGATGGGCACAAGACCCAGATCCAACCAGACAGCCAACTCCTCCTTCCCGTTTCCACCAGATTTCTGCCATGGGAAATGATGCTTTCTCATCTGGGGGTGGCCAGGGCGTGTGCTACAAGGACTCCGTGAGCCAGAGCTCCTGGGGCCATCTCACCCATGTACGTAGAAATCCACCCACAGTGGCGTGGATGCAGCAGAATGGAGGGGCTGACAGCCTGTGAGGCAAGGCTTTGGCTGCACCTGTTGAGTGCTGGATGCAGCCATGCCTGAAGACATGACTCCTCCTGGACTTTTCACTGATGGAGCCAGTACATTATTTCTTGGCTGAAGTTAGTGTGGATTAAGTTTCTGCCGTGTACAACCCTAAAGGGTGCTAACAAAACACATGAATGGGGGACAGGAGCGTGCTTGGGACCAAGCGGTGTCACAGACTGGGCTTCTGTGAGGGGCAAGCCCTGTACTTAGTGACCTGGCAAGGCCCTGGCAGGAATTTTGTGGGGAAGGAGGGACCAATAGTGGTGGGCCCCTGGACATAGCTTGTGAAGTGCCCAAAAGCAGGAGTCATAGCACTGGCTCGTGGTGCTGGCTTATGTTGGGGGCTCAGTGCCAGCTGTCACTATTTCCCTACAGAGCACTCTGGTGCCCTGGGCACTATTCTGGGGGCTGTGCAGACATCCCCCACCTGTCCTCACAACACCCTTCCTGGGAGGGGGGCTCAAATGTGCCACTGTTTTACAGAAGATGAGATGGAGGCGCAGAGTTCAGGTAACTTGCCCAGAGTCACTCAGTGGGTACATGGTGGTGTGGGTGTGACGCAGTCCCCATGCTGGGACACACAGCCGCACAGGCACAGCCTCCTCTTGTCCTTCGCTCTCCCTCACCTGCTCAAAAGGTCCTGCCAATGACTCTTGTGCCTCTGTGAGAAAAGAGCCCACAGTTTCCTAACCAGGCAGCGGCAGCTACTGAGGATCTGTTCCCAGGAACCGGGCTTCAAAGGGGACAGTGGCCAAGAACTGGAAGGCCGTCCCTCTGCCCACGGCCACCCCCTGAGACGCCTCCCAAGTCGGCCCCACTTGCCAGCTGTCCCTGCTACCTCTTGGAGCACACCCGTCCCACCACCCCCCACCCAGCCCTGCCCCTGCGCCTGCCAGGCTGCGGTGGGGGGGGGCTCTTCAAGGGCAAAAATGTGCCTGACTCTTTGTGTCCAGAGCCCCTCCAGGACCAGCGCTTGAGTGAAAGGGGCCCCCCTAAAGGTTAAACAGCTCAGTAGGACGCTGGTCACCACGACACCGCCCTGGGCCTGCAGTGCGACAGCATCAGAGAACACACCACCACGCACATCGCCGTCACCTCTGCGCAGGCAGCTCCAAGCCACTGGCGACGGCAGTCAAGACTCCCTCTCCTCTCCAAGCTCTCTCACTGACTGCACGCAGCCCGGGACATCTGTACTCTGAGGAGCCCAAGCTTCAGGCTTCAGCCGGCCCTGCGTGCCTCCCAAGCAGAGGGGCTGGGTTTCTGATGGGTGTGGCCGCGCACAGGCATGTGTGTGGCTCCGCTGCACAGCCCGTGTTTAGCTTTTGGACACTGGGAATCATAGCCAAGAAGACTTTACCACCAGGGTAATCAGGGCAAAACCTGCGGCTGTTCCACAGCCCACGCCGAGAACGCTGCAGCTGCCCTTCTTCCCCAGATGGGAAGCATGTCCTTCCTCTGGTTTTATGTTTTCTTCTCACTTGTGGTATCTTCTGGGATTCCAAAGCTTCCTAGAGGCATCGTGAAATCCTCTCTGGAACAAGGCTGGGCTGAAGTAAACAGACACACACACACACACGCACGAACTCACACATGCACGCATATAGACTTTACACTTGCCCCGCATGTCATGGTGAACACAACACATTCAGACATGAGGCCCGCCTTTCCAGTGAAGAAATTGAGGCTCAGAGAAGCACATGGGCCTGAGAGGCCTCTCTGCAGGTCAGTTGAGCCCCACCTTTCTCCAGAGAGGACTGCAGGTGGAAAGGAGGGACTGACCCCCAAGGTGGACCCCCACGCAGCCACAGGGCCCGGCTCAGAGCAGGGTCTGTGATGGCACAAGTGGCCCAGCATCCCAGCACCCCACCCAGCTCCAGGCAGGACCCAGGCACCCACAGCCAACTTCTGGCAAGACATCGTCCTGCGCCCCGGGGTCTGGCTGAGCACCAGGGAGCACAGCCGCACTCATGCCAGGAACGAGTCAGAGCCCAGGCCCCCCTGGAGGGCCCTGAGCTGTGGCAGGAAGCAGGCAGGCAAAGGCGGTATTGGGTGGAAGTGGCAGAGCATGAGGCCAGGTAGGACCAGCACTGGGGCAGCTTCATTCTCAGGTGGGGCTCTCAGCAGCCACAGAGCAGCAGGCAGGGGCAGCACGGGGTCTACTAGAACTTCCTAGAACCTTCTGCAATGTAGAATGGCCGAATGGAGAAGGCACTGGAAAGTCGCCACCCGACCCACTGCTGATGCGGATGAGACCTGACACCAGAGGTGCCCAGGGTCGCACAGCAAGTAGCCAGGGCGCTGCCTCCGAGGCCTTCTCCTTGCCTTGGCCAGGAGCCCCAGACCTTCTCCAACCCCAAAATGCTGCCAAACACCCCTGCTTGATCCAGGCCCTGGGGCCCTGACAAGCTGTCCTGGCCGGGATCCCAGCCTGCCCAGTCACCCTGGAGTCCCGGCACCTCCCCATGCCTGCCTCGAGCTCCCAGAGGGATGGAGATGTGCCATGTTGGGGACACCTCTCAGACCACAGCTGTGGTCCCTCAGCCACCTCCCACCCCCTGCATGGTGTCCCGTTGCTCAGCCTAGCCAAGTGTGTGGACAGGATTCATTCTTTAAACAAATAAGAAGGGTAAACACCTCCGTGGGAGGGCCCAGGTACCCGTGGGAGGACCTGTTCAGCCCAGAAAGGAAAACAGATTGGGCCAGTGACCAGGTCACGGGTGCATTCACTAGACACCATGACCCAGAGGACTTCCCAAGAAGTGCCTGCTCACAGCGGCAGGTTCTGACCAGCTGCGCTCAGCCCTGGCTGCCGACGTGCCCCAGCTCACTGTTGCAGGTGTGCAAAGGACAGAGTGAAATCCCTACATTTCTCCCAAAACAAGGAGTTTTTAGTAAGTCCACACCACACTCATTGACTCAATTCACAGAGGTTTATTGGATCCCTGCCCCGCGCTGGTTCGGGTTAGTCACTGCACAGGATCTCATCTGGGCTAGCCTGGGAGGGGCAGGTCTGGAGTCAGAGGCAGAAGCTGGGGGTGAGCCCTGGGGCGGTGGAGGCTGTGGCGCCGAGGACCGCTCCAGGAGGACCGCTGAAGAGGATGAGAGTGGAGTTCAGCCGTCTCCCATCCCCCGGGAGCTGGGAGGGCCCAGGCAGAGTGAGGGCAGCGGAGGAGGAGGAGAAATGGGGGTCTCCAGGTGGAAGAGGGGAGCAGGTAATAGCATTAGCAGAAGCCTAGAGGAAGGAAGGTCCCCGGAGGCTCTCTGTGCTTCCAGAGGCCCGTGGATGGGGACGGGAGACAAAGGGTGAGTGTTGAAGCAGGACTGAGCACCAGGCAGCAGGGCCGCCGAGGAACACACACCTGCCATTCGCCAGCACCGTCCTCCAGGCGTGGACCAGCTCTTGCCCGAAGCCTCAGGAGGTCCTCCCACAGGGGAACCAAGGGCCACTAGGACCCACCCTACCCCAGAGGGGAGTCTCTGCAACAGCCTCTCTGGGTCCTGGGAGCTGCTCTGGAGAGAGGCTGTGCCCACTGCAAACCCACCTACCATGCCCCACACTGGAGCAGTGAGGGGAGGTGTCCGTGCCAGGGTCCACCGAGTTCCTCCCTTTCAAGGGCAGACTGCCCCAGGAGGATGGGCTTGGGATCAGAAGGCCATCCAAAGGCCAGCCCCCCTGATCTGCCAGGGCCCTGCCACCAGTCTCCTCCCCGCCTCTCTCCAATTTGCTCCTGGACACCAGATGGACCCCATCCAACTTGTCCCTCCTTTTCTTTCCCCTGCCCGCCCCCTGCTGGAGTTGTAAGAAGGCAGGCAGAAAGGGAGGCGGGGGAGGCCCAGCCAGGCTGCGGGTCAGGAGAAGCAGCCCGAGTTCTAATTCTGCTTCCCCCACAGTCGAGCCTGCCAGGCCCCTGGGGGCCAGGACCTCTGGGAGATGCCTGGTGCTCCTCTAAGTCATCGGTAGAGCTGGGCCTTTGGCCATCTCCCTCCTGACCACTGGGACGGGATAAGACAGTAGGGGCAACAGGTAGGAAAAGCCAGGTCTAAGGTGAGCCAAGGGTGCAGCCCTGGAGAGAGATGGGAAGGAGAGACAGGGGCTGCCCCGAAGGAGAGAGGGTCTAGAAGAGGGAGAGCAGTGGAGTGGGAGTCACTGATCCAGGTTCTGTGTTCCAGCAGCCAGTATCGCCTGGACCTCGGGTCTGTCCTCACCTGCACAAGAGGCTGCGGGAGCCAAATGGGCCTTCGAGCCTTGGCCAGAGTTCTGGAGTCCTGAGGTATGGAGCGCAGTCTGTGGGCCCACGACACAGCAACAGGTCCCCAAGGCAGCTGACAGCCCTAAGGAAGGGCTGCTTCCCTGAACGTCCCTGGGGCTAGAGTGTGGATCAGAGCTTCCTATTCGGCTGGGCCTGCAGAGGGGACAAGAGGGGCCAGTCTTACCACCACCCAGACCATACTTTAAACACACAGGCACATTCATGCACACACACACACACACACACACACACACACACACACTTGCATGCATGTGCCACCAGATCTCAGGCAGCACAGAAAGGCTCTCCCAGCCCAAGGTGGCTTATGCATTTTCTGAAACTAACTGTGGGTACAGAGCTTGGGGAAACATCCCATGTGCCTGCACCAAATGCTGTGTGGGTGGGGGCAGGACGCAAGCCCTAGACCGACCCTCCGAGATATCAGGGAATCAGAGCTTGAGAGACTGTGCAGTAAAAGTTGGAACCCTCAACACCCCTTGCCTCTGCCCAGGAGGGGCAACCTCAGAAGTCCCCACAAACCTCCTCTCAGAGACCTGCCCGGTAGGAGGCTGCTCTCTCTACTCTCCTCTCTCCCCGCAAAAAGAGGCCAGGAAAGGGGATGACCGACCATCTCAGAGGTACCCTAATGGAGGGGGCAGACGCGGGACGGGGCGCGGTTCCAAGCCAGAAAGACCCCTACCCAGAGTGGTGGAGGGCAGCTCGGGGAACAGTGAGGCAAGAGGGAGAGACCAGGCTGGCTTCCATCTAGGTAGTGAGTTCCTGCGGTGTGCGCCCCTGCCCCAGACAGCAGAGAAATCGCCTAACACGGAGAAGGAGAAGAGGGGCCACTTTCTCATGCCACCATCCGGCCTCCAATCCTCCAGACACACGGGGGCTTGACCTGCTGAAGCCTGGAGTCACAGGTCCAGCGGGGAACTCACGGGACAGAGGGCCCTGCCAAAGCCAAGAAAACCGGAGGGCGGACCTCCGCCCAAGGCAGGCGTCTGCCTCTGCGCGCCCGCCCGCTGGGGCCCTGGTCCTGCGCTTGGCTTTTCCCGACACGTTCCTTCGCGGCCGAAAGCGATTCGTCCGCGCCCTATCGAGCCCAGCCGGCTCCTACCTCAGCCCGGGCGGCGAGCGCTGTCTCCGTCCTGTGAAGAAGTTCGGCGGCTGGTCCCCGGGGCCGCAGGCGCACGGGACGCTGGTGGCGGCGGCTTAGGACTTGGGCTCCGGCCCCGCCGCTCCAGACAAGTCCCCGCAACTGCGAGAGTGTCCCGGGCAGTTCAGCTCCCCAGATGGGGGACAGACCCTCACGACCTGGTTCAGGCCCTACCCTGGGGGACACAGCAGTCCAAGGCGAAACGAGACTTGCTCCCGGCCGGCCCCTGGAACCCTAGGTCAAGGCACCTCCCTGCCCCGCTGCCCCTGAGCCCAAGTCGCCAACCCCGCGCCGCGCGCTGCAGAGAGGGATCAGAAGGTCTCAGACGCGGCCGCAGGGCTGCCCAGGGCCCCACGAGTTAGGGAGTTGCCCCGCACCCCTAAACGCTCAGCACACATTTACGGTTGAAAGTACGCACTTGACGCGTCCGGGCGCCTCCGCGGTGAGTCGCGCCGCTGCGCTCGGGGTCCACGAAGGTGGCTCAGTTCGGGCGCTCCAGTCTCGACGTTCCCGGGGTACAGAACAACGTCCGGGGACGAACGGGACGGGTGCGCCCGGCGGCCGGGGCTGTGCTGGGCGAGGCAAGCGGCGAGAGGGGAGCGCTCCGGCGTTCAGGCAACAGCTACCCCTAGTGGGAGAGCCGCCCGGGGCCGGCGCCGCCCCGCGCCCGCTGCCCCGCGCCCCACGCCTGTGGCGCCCCGCGCCCGGGTCGGCTGGGGACGCAGGGCCGGTGCCGCTTTCCCCAGCCCTCCGGTCTCCGGCGCCGGGCGCTAACCCGCCCGCGGGCTCTGCGCTCCGCACCTCTCAGCCGGGCCCGGGCGGCCGCTGACCTGGGAACCGCGGCGCCCCGCTGGAACAAGATGGGACGGGGCGGGCGCGGCCAGGGCGGCGCGGGCTAGGGCGGCGCGCGGAAGCCTAGGGCAGCGGCGGGGGGCGCGGAGCGCTGTGTGCGTGGCGGGGCGGTGCGGGGGGCGGCCGTGTGCGAGGCGCGAGTGTGAGCGCGCGCGGAAGGCGGGCAGGCGGGCGGGCTCCGGCAGGCGAGCGGCGCCCGCGGGCGAGCCGGGAAGGCGGCGGGAACGCAAAGTTGCCTCCTCGCGGGCGGGCGTCCTTGGCGGGGTGGGAGCCGGGGCCACTGAAGCGGCGGCCGCGGACCCGGCCTCCCGCGGCACCTGGGCAGCGGCCCCGCACGAACGGCAGCGGCGTGGGCGGCGTTGGCGGCGGCGCGCGGGAAGCGAACCGGAGCTCCGGCGCGGCTCGGCGGCCGCCGGGGAGCTCGGCTCAGGTGCGCGGCGAGAGGGGCGCGGGCCGGAGCCAGGCGGCGGGGACTAGGGCGGGCGCAGCGCTCGCGCCAGCTGGAGGACCTCCCCGGCGGACGCTCAGGTCCCCGGTCGGGCTCCTGGTCCCTGGCGGCTGCGGCGACCGGAGTACCCCGCCCCTGAGAGCTGGCTGCGGGGCCCGGGCCCGGCCGCTCCGCCCTCCGCCCGCCTGCGCCCGCCCTTGGCCCAGGATTTCTAGGGCATTGGCCGCGCAGCTGGGTGATCCCTCCGGGCTCAAGTTGCAAGGGGGCGGGCCAGGCCGGAGGTGGAGTCTCCCGCCAATTGAAGCCTCCGCTATAAATTGAACTCCCTGCACCGCCGAAGCCCAGATGCCTCGCCAGGCCGCGTCGCGGTTGGTGGTCGGAGAGGGCGAGGGGTCCCAGGGGGCTTCGGGGCCTGCAGCCACCATGCTCCGCTCCCTGCTGCTTCACTCCTTGAGGCTCTGCGCCCAGACCGCCTCGTGCCTCGTGCTCTTCCCGCGCTTCCTCGGCACGGCCTTCATGCTCTGGCTCCTCGATTTCTTGTGTATCCGCAAGCATTTCCTGGGCCGCCGCCGCCGGGGGCAGCCTGAGCCAGATGTGGAGCTCAATAGTGAAGGCGAGGAGGTGCCCCCCGACGACCCGCCCATCTGCGTGTCCGACGACAACCGCCTCTGCACCCTGGCGTCACTCAAGGCAGTGTGGCATGGCCAGAAGTTGGATTTCTTCAAGCAGGCGCACGAGGGCGGTCCGGCGCCCAACTCCGAGGTGGTTCTGCCCGACGGCTTCCAGAACCAGCGCATCCTCGACTACGCTCAAGGGAACCGCCCGCTGGTTCTCAATTTCGGCAGCTGCACCTGACCACCATTCATGGCGCGTATGAGCGCCTTCCAGCGCCTGGTCACCAAGTACCAGCGCGACGTCGACTTCCTCATCATCTACATCGAGGAAGCACACCCCTCCGATGGCTGGGTCACCACGGACTCTCCCTACATCATCCCGCAGCACCGGAGCCTGGAGGACCGGGTCAGCGCAGCGAAGGTACTGCAGCAAGGTGCACCTGGCTGCGCTCTGGTCCTCGACACCATGGCCAACTCCAGCAGCTCGGCTTATGGCGCATACTTCGAGCGTCTCTATGTCATCCAGAGTGGCACCATTATGTACCAGGGCGGCCGGGGCCCCGATGGCTACCAGGTGTCTGAGCTGCGCACTTGGTTGGAGCGCTATGATGAGCAGCTGCATGGTGCTCGGCCCCGGAGGGTGTAAACATCCAACGCACAGTTGACTGAACTTTCTGGGCTGCGCCTTCGAGCCTTCGAGGCCCACGTGCAAGCGCCTCAAACCAAGTCACGCTTGGCGAGGCCCCAGTGACACAGATGTGCTGAGCCACCATTCCAGACTGAGTCTGCGCCCTCAGCCACCTAAACAGTCTCCCCTACCTCGCTGAGACTCTGCTTTTGAACTGTCTCATTCACACCTGCCTGGCTCACTGGAAATCCTCTTCTGAGCGCGGGATACGGCTGTCCCTTGTCCGTGTGCCCCTAGAGGATTTGCCTTTACAACAGCACTTTCTTACACCCGCTCCCTAGCGTGCGCTCAACCAAGTGCTCTGGCCCAGTGCTTCCCGCAGCGCACAGAGAAGACCTTGGCCACGCCCGCGCGCCCCGAGGCACTGAGCGCAGCTGGGTTCCGGGAGGCTTTCGACTCAGCTGAGCTAGTTGCCTGGCACCCACCTGTCGCGCGTGGAGAGGGGTTCCCTGTTGCTTTTGTGTTATTTCCTATCTCTGGTAGGGGAAGGGATGTCGGGGATGGGGAGGGGTGGGCAGGGCAGTTTCCCCCACTTGTTTTGGGTGCACAGGGGCCGCACTGCTGATGATGAACTGTCTCTAACTGGTCTTGACCACGAGCTAGTTCTGAATTGCAGGGGCCTCAAAGCAGCGCCTGAACCTTGAGGGGGAGAGTGCTCTGGGTTTCCGTGGGGAAACCACTTTAAATGGGTGGGGGGAGGTTTGGTTGTCTGCTTTGGGACCAGAGGAAGATTGCTTGAGAGGCATTGGCGAGGTTCGCAGCGCCCCAGGGAGAG
The DNA here is from genome assembly GCA_963573925.1 of Callimico goeldii. Taxonomy (NCBI): domain Eukaryota; kingdom Metazoa; phylum Chordata; class Mammalia; order Primates; family Cebidae; genus Callimico; species Callimico goeldii. The sequence goes on along the minus strand of CAUYOR010045120.1, from coordinate 22,203 downwards.
AGAAAAGACTGAGACTCCTGGGGAATGGGGTTGGGGTGATGGAGTCCGCGGAGAGGTGGGGGGAGAGCCTTTGGTCCCCAAGTGAGGGGCACCCTAGGCAGAGCTGCTGATTGTGGGGCTGAGAGGTGGAGGGCCCCTGATTCGAAGGCCATTTGGTGAGTGTTTTGCTGGAAACAGTTCCTGTATATAAACTTTCAATCTACAATAATAAAACCTTGAAGTAAACGGCTTTCTGGTTGCCTTTGGTCCCTTTATTTTCTTTTCCCTTTGAATAGCAGCAAGAATTAAACACATCCCTCCCTCAGGTCCCCATAGTGGCCTTGGGAAGCTGGACGGGAAGGACCCTGGGCTGGCAGGGGCTCTGGAGGAGGATGGGGAAGGAAGAGGGTCTGCCGCGATGCCAAGGGAGCTCCCACAAGCGCACGCACCCACCTTGACGGGGACTTTGGGGGCGGGAGAAGAGCAAGGTAGCGAAGCGCCGCGGGGTCCTGGAAAGCGGCGGGAGGGGCGAGGGGATCCTCTCTTGCTCCCGCGCGCGCACGCACACACGAACAGATGCAGCTGCCCCTGCAGCCGCCCGTCTAACTTAACTGAGCAACTGAGCATCTGGCGGTGTGTGGAGGCGGTGATGGGAGGTGGAGGGCGAGAAGGGCTTTGAACCTGGTAGAGACCATTACAGGCAGCACTGCGCACCTGACTCCTCCCTGGCCCCTTTCCCACACCTGCAACCTCGCCTCTTCCCCAGCCCTTCCAAGCTGCTGGAGTCCGCGGGAGGCGCGTAGTGGCGGAGGGGCGCCCTCACTTCAGCTGCAGCTCCTACAGCCGGGCCAGCGTGCTGTTGGGTGCGCCCCCTGCCGAGCCCCCTCTCCTCCTCCTCCTGCCCCCCCCTCCGCTTCTCCAAGCTCCAGTCAAACCCTACCACCCGCTCCCGGCTGGGAAGCAGAGGTGGGGAATCACTGGGGTGAACCGAGAGAAACCACAGAGAGGAAAATGGTGAATTCCAGGGCGAGGGCGTGGGTTCGGGGCGTTAGGCACAGGTCCCCGCCTTTAGTCACGGCCAGGGCTCCCGCGCAATCCCCGCCCTCACTCTCTCGCCTGCTACGCCCCGGAGGGAGGGCGACGCCGGGGGCCCGGGGCTAGCTTGGCCCGCAGCCCCCTTTGCCAGCGAAGCCTTGAACAGGAAGTGAGAAGTGGTGGACACAGTGAAGGGCGCTCAGGCTGGAGTGTGTGGATCCAGGTGAGGGGACCGGGCAGGTGAACGCTGGCGCGCCGCGACAACGCCTGGGGAACCCAGGACTGTCCGGGTCGCCGGGGGTGGGGGTGGGTAGTGTCGGTTTGCGCTTAGATGTGAGCGCGGGTGCACTTGGCAGGGTCGGGTAGGGGCGCGGCTGGGCGCGGCAGGCGGGATGGAAGAGACGCTCCCGTTCAGCCAACGCCTTCCCCAATTCTGCGCCCAGCCCCTACGCTGCTCCTCCGTAAAAACTTTTTGGAACTGACATCCTAAATTAGTGGATTTGTTTTTCCTTTAAAAGTATCTCTATTGGAAAATAAAGAAAAATTTAGCACCGACGAGATTTTCGCTTCTCCTCCCCACTACCACCACCCCCTACCTCCGCGCGCACTTCTTCTCATCCTGAAACCGCCGGGAAAAAAGGGAGATCCCGGCGGGGACGCGGCCCCGCGCCGGGGAGAGCCTTCCCCGAGCTCCCTGCCCGCCCGGTTGGCCCGAACCCGGTCTTGGTGGCGCAGAGGGCGGCCCGGGACAGCGGCAGCCTCCCGGCCCAGCAGAGCGCGCACCATCCGGTCTGCATCCGCCCCCCCACCCCCACCCCAGTAGCTTAGGGGTCTCCTTGGACTTGCCAAGCGACCTCCTCCCCTAGCCGGAAAGCCTGCACCCCCTGCGCCTCCTGGAGGTTCCCAGATCGACACTCCGGAGCGCGCTTTCCCGCCTCAGCGCCCAGACCTGCAGCGCCAGACACTCCCCTCGCGGTCCGCACTCGCTCCGGGTCGCTGCTCCGGGGGACTCCGAGCAACCCCAACTTTTTTATTTCTCTCTTCTTCTTCCTTCCCTCCCTCACTTCTTCCCCCCCTCACTTCTTCCCCTTTCTCTTTCCGCTTCTTTCTCTCTTGCCTTCCCCTCTTTTCTGTTTCTTCCTTTCCTTTCTTCTTTCTCTCTTTTCCTTGAAAACGTCCCCTGTGAAGGCAGTGCACACTCATTGGCGATATAACAGAATTAAAAGCAACCCAAGGTAACTCCCCGTGAGTGCGCCCTTGTCCCTCTCTGTCCCTCTCCCTCACACTTGTAAATGCGCATTTTGGAAACAAGGTCGGGGTGGTGTTGGCCTTTTGTAGCCTGCCAGTAACTTGTTACTCCCAGGGCACACCCTCTTTCCTGCACCCTTCTTCCTGTGTCCACAAATAAGCTTGAATGGCCGCATGGCACTCTAATGGATGACCAGCAGGGGTCCATGGGTGGGCATCCCAGATGTTAGTGGGGGTGAGCAGCCTGCAGGCGCAGCTCTGTACCCCGTTACCCCAGCTAGTAACGTGTCTTAAAGTGAACAGCTCGGAAGAGAAGTACGCACACCTTTAAAGAGGTCTGTTTCGCCACGTTTTGCTGAGCCGCCTTCAGGAAGTCTGACTTTCATTGTTTTGTATTTTCCCGCTGCTACCTCTCTCTACCTTTATCTTTAAGTGAAAAAATTACAAAGACAATAGTTGAATCCATCCTCCGTATTAAATTTTAAATACAGGAGAACACAGAGCAGAAAATGCAAGCCTCCCTCGAGCAGTTCTCAGACTGTAAGTCAGGGCCCTGCAGGGGGGGCATGAAATCAATTTATCAGATCAAGTCAAGCATTTGGAAGAATGAAACAGAATAAACACAGTAAGAATAGCAGTGTACGTTTCACCTAGGGTAGCTGGGGTTTCCTGCAACTTTGGCTTCAGTTATACATATAATGTGTGAGTGCGTGCTTGTGTGCATATGTGTATGTGGGAGTGTAGGTGTGAGCATGTGTGTGTGTGTACCAGGTGGTTGAAATGAAGCATATTTCTCCTGAGGGATCAAAATGTTCACAAGCCACCACCTGATCGTCAGCACTCCTCCCTCGACCAGGACGGCCCCTGTTGACTGCTGGCTCTGTTTCTCCAGATTCTATTTTACATATTTACGGTCGGATATGTCATATTCTCAGATGAGAAAAAGCGCATTCTCAGACATATTTTCCCTAATTGGGATCATGTCACATAGTGTTTGATGACACACACACACACACACACACACACACACACACACACACAGGTATTCTGTTCTTGTGCCCCCTCACCTGTTAATCCGTCTAATCTGAGCAGGTCTGCACCTGTAGGCTGACTTGTGCCTGGCACCATCCAGATGGCTGAGGCCCCTTGAGGAATGCTGGGGTCAGTGGGGAGCAGGGTGAGGAGACAGCCATGGCTGTTGTTGCAGTCACCATCATCCTCACAATTTGCATCTTTTCAAGGTCCTGTGTGGGCTTAGCAGATGGTTCCGTTTTGAGCAAGGAGAGGGAGGAGGGGCATTAAAAGAGTTCACAGAAAAGGTCTCATTTACCCCTTGAAGGCACAAGTGGCTCCCCCAGACAGCATAGATGGAAGGAAGGGCATCCCTGGTAGAGGGCACTGCCAGCGCAAAGCCTGGAGGCCTGAAGGCGTTCATCGTGCTCTGAAAGCAAGGAGTCCCCAGTATGGCTACAAAGCAGGAGGGTGGCAAGGCCAGCGAAGAGGAGGAGAGGCAAAAGAGGGTCCGGTAGCTTGGGAGGGGCCTGCAACTCTGCTGAGCCTTTGGGGGCAGGAGCCTCAGACAGGAAAGTGGGGCAGGCAGTCATGAGGAGGAGCCGTGGGAGGCCTGAGGTTGGGGCTGGGGGTACATTCATGCACCCACCCCTGAGGGGAGTGGACAGGTCCACTTTCAGGACTCAGGTTGGCATCTCCACCTTCCACCCAGCAACTCTCCTCTGGGAACTTACCTGGAGGGATTAAGCAAAGGGGTAAAGAGGTACCCGGAGGTCCATGGCCCCTCCTGTCCACCTGCAGGGGAGCAAGAAGACTAGGCAGTCACACTGGAACACTTGCTCCAGGGCCCAGGCACCAGGCAAGTGTGCTATCAGGACGGCCTGACCTGGTCATCCTAACGCTCCTCTTAGATGACTATGATCACTCACCCCGTTTCATTGACGAAGACACTGAGGCTCCGCATGTCTGGAGTGAGCCAGGCAAGGCATCATGGGCTGACCCGTGTTCCCCTAAAAGTCACGTTGAAGTTCTAAGCCACGTTTCCTCAGAACTCGGCTTTATTTGGAGATACGGCCTGGAAAGAGCCGAGCACGTTAAAATGAGGTCATTAGGGTGGGCCCCGACCCAGTATGACTGGTGTCCCTGTAAGAAGAGACCAGGATGCAGACACAAAGGAAAGGCCATCTAAAGACGCAGTAAGAAGGCAGCCATCTGCAAGCCAAGACAGACCTCAGTAGAAACCATCCCAGCTGACATCTTGGGCTTGGATTTCCAGCCTCCAGAATTGTAAGAAAATTAATTTCTTTTGTTCAAACCACCCACCTGTGGTGTATTGCCGTAACAGCCCAGCAAACCGATACACAAGGTAATGGACTAGAAAGCGGTTTGACCATAGGCCCCTCTGACCCCAGTGTCTGAGGGTTTCACTTTGGGTCCCCAGCATCCCTTCCAGAGGCTAAAACAACTCAGGACGCTGAGATTTTGCACTCTAGGGTGACAGGAAAATGCAGCTTATAGGACAGCAGGTCTGAACTAGGGCAGTGAATGTGCATGCTTTCTTTTAAGTATCTGCAGAGACACTCACACACACAGCTCTAGAAAAATCTACCCGAGGTATTGACAGGAGTTGTCTTTGTGTGGGTGGGATGATGAGCGTTTTCTTACTTTCTTGTTGTTGCTTCGCCATAGCCTGTGATTTTTCTGTAGTGAATGTGTATTGCTCTATGGCAGAAAAATAAAAAGAGAAACAGCAAAAACAGTGGCCTTGGTAAGTGGAAGCCTGGAGGTGGGGAGGCCAGGGCATGAGGCAGACACAGGTTTCGGCTGGAGATGGTGAGTTCTGGGCTAGGCCTAGGGCAGGAGATAGGGGGACAGGCTGGGGAAAGGGGAGGAGGACAGGGTGGTGCTGTGGCAGTGAAGGGCTTGGAGGCACTTGGGGGATGGCAGGGGTAGGGCTGCTGAATAAAGCACAGGACACCCAATTAAATCTGAATTTCAGATAATCAATCCAAATGTTTTTAGTGTAAGTATATACCACGCAATATCTGGGACACACTTGTGCTAAACAATGATTTGTTGTTTATCTGAAATTAACATTCAATGAGACAGTCTGGGTTTGTTGTTGTTGTTGTTGTTGTTGTTGTTGCATTTATTTTTCTAAATATAACAACCCTCATGGAGGAAGAGTGGACAATAGCAAATCTGAGGGCCTGGGAGGAGCAGCCTCAGAGCCCAAAGGACAGGTGAGAACAATTAAGCCATGGTCACTGAGGGCTTCAGTTCCATCTCTCAGAAATGCTTGGTTGCCTGTGGCCAGACAGAGGCCCCAGACTCTCCAGAGACTGAAAATCTGATGACCTGGGCAAAGCACGGCCAGCTACATACGCCGCGGACTCAGTGCAAGATGAAAACATGGGGTCCCCGTTCAAAAAGCAGGGGAGGGTGCCACTAAAGGCACCAAATGTAATGCCGCTCCCTTCGCCCATGGCACCTCAACTCGCCATGGTGTTCACCTGCCACTTCATTCATTATAAATAAGGAAAAAGTGACATTTTAAATTATGTGTTAGTCTCGGTTATCAAGAGAAACAGAGCTAATAAGAAATGGATGGATGGATGGATGGATGGATGGATGGATGGATGGATGGATGGATGGACAAACGATACATAAATAGATAGATAGGCAGACTGATTGACTGATTGACTGATTTCAAATTACTGCAAGGAATTGGCTCATAAATATGACCCCAAAAGCACAGTTAACAAAAGCAAAAATAGACAAAGGAGATTGCATCAAACTAAAAGGCAAAAGAAACAATCAACAGGGAGGAAGCAAGCTAAGGAATGGGAGAAAATACCTGCAAACCGTACATCTGATGAGGGGTTTATCTCCAAAACATGTAAGAAACACCAGTCAACAGCCAGAAAACAATCCCAATTAAACAAAAGGCAAAGGTTGAAGGTGGTGGCTCACCTGTAATTCCAGCTTTGGGAGGCTGAGGTAGGGGGATTGCTTGAGGTCAGGAGTTCAAGATCAGCCTGGGCAACATGGCAAGACCCCATCTTTAAAGCAAAAAATAGTTTAACAAGCAAAGGACCTGAATAGATACCTTTCAAAGAAGAAAAACATACGAACCACCAACAGATACAGCTGACACTTGAACAATACAGGTTTGAATTGCAAAGGTCCACTTATCCACAGATTATTTTCAAATAAACACAAGTAGAAAACACAGCATTTGCAGGATGTAAAACCTGTGCATACAGAGGGCCAACTTGATTTTTTGTATATGTGGGTTCCATGAGGCCAACTGAGGAACATCGGTATGCTCAGTTTGTAAATCCATCGGTACGCTCAGAGTTTGTAAATCCACAACTCCTGGAGCCAGTCCCCTGTGTGCAGAGGGACGAGCTTATGTGAAAAAATTCCCAGCATCAGTCATCCTCAGGAAAATGCAAATTGAAACCACAATGAGCTGTCCCCTCACACCTGTCATCACGGCTGTCAAACACCAAAAGAGGTAACAGGTATCAGCCAGAATATGGAGAGAAGATCACCCTTGCAACACCGTTGGTGGGAATGTCAATTGGGGCAGCCAACATAGAACAGAGTACAGAGGTTCCTCGAAAAATTAAACATTGAGCTAGCTTGTAATCCAGCAATTCCACTTCCAGGTATATATCCAAAGGGGATGAAACCATTATGCCACAAACAGCTCTGCGCTCCAGTTCACTGCAGCACTATTCGCAATAGCTGAGATAGAGGACCAACCTGAGCCTCCATCACTGAACACATGGATAAAGAAAACATGATGCTTGCATGTAATGGAAGATTATTCCGTCATAAAAAAATGAAATCCTGTCATTTTTGAAAGCATGGATGAACCCAGAAGACATCATGTTAAGTGAATTAAACCAGACACAGGAAGACAAATACTCCACAACCTCGCTTCTGTGTGGAATCTAAAACAGGTGAGCTCATCAAAGCAGAGGGCAGAAGGGTAGTTGCCAGGGGCTGAGGGTGGTGGAGAAATGGGCAGATGTTTGCTTGTCCCTGGGCTGGGCACCGTAAAGGCACCTGTGGACGCTCACCACCACAGTGCACCTGTGCTCAGGTAGGTCACGGCCAGAGCTGGGCAGAGGAAGGTACCAGGGAGAGGTAGCTGTGTGTGCAAAGGCCAAGAAATGGCAAAACATGTCATTCAGTCAAAGATGCAATGCAGGTACGTGCCTATGTGTGATGTGTGTGTTATCTGTGTTCATGTGTGTAATGTGCAAGTGTCTATGCATGTGTGTATGCTTTTATGCATGTGTGTCTGCATGTGTTCACATGTGAGGATGTGTAATGTCTAACATGTACATGTCTGTGCACGTGTGAGCATGTATGAGAAGTATACATATAATGTCATCACTCTCTACAGCCTTGCTGAGTCCCTGATGCCCACCAGGCCTGTCCCTGTCCCCAGTGCCATCCTAACAGAGCAGTCAGGATAGCTGGAGAAACAGAAATCAACAGCACAGAAAGCCTGGGAGGTGGAAACAAGGAGGGAGGTCAGGGAGGGCTTCCTGGAGGTGATGTATCATGAAGAAAAATTAGGAGAAGAACCCCAGGAGGGAAGAAATGACATGTATGAAGCCTTGGCAGTGAGGAGCATCCTAGCAGGTATGGGCAATGGCAGTGAAGTCCAAGAGGCCAGGGAGGAAGACACAAAAGGTGAGGCTGGAAGACACTGTATGGAGTTGACCCGTTACCTTAAAGGCCCTGGGGAGAGATGGGAAAGTGCCATGCAGGTAAGCAGAGCGGCCAGAGGGAGGGTACCTGTGCTGAGAGGCTGCTGTTACGTCATCATGGCCTAATCACTGGAAGGAAGATGCTGGATTCTAGCTCAGTCCTGGTCACGGCCCTGTGTTCTCTGGCCTGAACTTCCTCCCCCACTTATTGCTGGGCCCAATCATGCTGCTCTGGGCAGAGCTCAGGGCTGCCAAACAGAGCAGTGAGGGCAGCATCAGACTCCTGCTGCACGTGCACAGCAGTGAGGCCAGCGCCAGGCTCTGGCTCCATATCCACAGCAGTGAGGGCAGTGCCAGGCTCCTGCTCCATGTGTACTGCAGGCCCCAGCCCCCCAGCACCCTCCCTAGAGAAAGCACTTGAGCCCTCTCTAACCATCCCTGCCTGTGAGTGCACCCCAACCTTCACAGCCATCCGTCTGGGGACCCATCCTCCTCTAAGGGCAATGCAGAACCAGAAACCACAAAGCACTGTTCTTGTATGGAATACACTGAAGTCCCAGAGAGGATTCCACTTAAAAGTTCCCCTGATTGCAGGAGCTTGCATACTGTTGGTCTTCCCAGATTCATCTCTAAATCCAATGCAATTCCACACAAAATCCCAAGAGGGTTGTTTACAAGTGTATCCCTGCATTCACAGGAAAGAGTAGGACCAAGTGTAGACTGGAGAAATTTTGGAGAGGAAACAATTGGAGAGAAATTATGCACCCATTCCTTCTTTTGACAAATATTTAATCAAGGCCTAAAATGAGCCAGTCATGATTCCTGCTCCACAGGAAACAGAACCAGCAAAGTCCCACCCAAATGGAGCTCACGCTCAGCTTAGGGGAGAACAATAATAAACAGATAAGCTTTGGGCAGTAATAATAAGTCAACATCAAATAGTTTAAAAGTGCTATGAAGAAAGATAAGGTCAGTGCTTTTGTTACCTATTCACATGCAATGGATCACCCCGAAACATAGCGGCCTCTTATGTTATCATCACTCCTGACAGGGCTCTGCTGGGCGGTTCTTGCCTGAGCTTTCTCTCGAAGTTGCAGTTGGATGGTTGCTGGGCTGGTGTCATCTCGAGGGCTTCACACTTCTGGTGGCTGTGGCCAGCTGTCAGCTGGGAACTCCCTAGGCCTGAAGCTGGAATACCCACACGGTATCTCTCCAGGTGACCTGGCTTCCTGCCCACAGGTCAGCTTGCCCTCTGTGTGAGCAACCTGACAGAGTCCATGAGTGACATTGTGACAACTAAGCCTCAGAAGTTACAGAGCATCATTCGGAAAATTCCATTTGTCCGGGCAGTGAGAGGGGTCTGCCTGGCTCCAGGGAGGGGACATGGATGCCCATTTGAGAGGAGTGCCAAGGTCACACTGTGGAAGAGCATGAGGAACAGGACAGACAGTGGCTGCCACATTTGGAAAAAACATTCTGCCAAGTGCAGCATAAGGGAACAGAGAGGCTTAGAGTCAGAATGAGGAGGCCCAGCACCACACAGGATAGAGAGGGAGACCACAGGACAGAGCAGAGCCCGCAGAGAGGCTCACCAGCATGTGGGAACACAGCGTGCAACAGGGGGGCTGTCTGCCATCAGTGGGAACGGAGGGCTGCTCCATAAATCTCGCTGGGACCAGTCAGGAGAAAAACACAGTGGAAGAATCCCATGCAATCCTCAGAAATAAGTAGCCGGTGGATGAAGACCTGAATATGAACACAAACTGCTCTAACTCCTGGAAAAATACATAGAAGAATATCTACGAGCTGCAGCAAGATACCACCTCACACCCATTGAGAGGCCACTATGGCCCTTTCAGAGGCAGAAGACAAGTGTTGGGGAGGATGCGGAGAGACCAAAACCCTGTGCACTATCTGCTGAGAATGGATAATGGTGCCATAGAAAACACTATGGTGGCTCCTCAAAAAACTAAAAATAGAATCACCATATGATCCAGCAATTCTACTTCTGGGTATATACCCAAAAGAACTGAAAGCAGGGTTTTGAAGAGAGATGTGTACACTCACGCTCAGAGCAGGATTGTTCACAGTAGCTTAATGTGGGAGCAAACAGATACGCTTTGAATGTCCTGCCCAAATCTCATGACGAACTGTGATCCCAGTGCTGGAGGTGGGGCCTGGTGGGAGGAGTTTGGGTCATGGGCTGGATCCTTCATGACTGGGTGATGCCCTTGCGATAAGGGGTGAGTTCTCGTGAGATCTGGTTGTTACAAAATGTGGCATCCCCCACCCCTCACTCTCTTGCTCCTGTTTTCGCTATGTGAAATGCTTGCTGCTGGTTCACCTCCACCCGTGAGTAAAAGCTTTCTGAGGCCTCCCCAGAAACAGATGCTGGCACTATGCTTTCTGTACAGCCTGCAGAACTGGGAGCCAATTAAACCTTTTTTCTTATAAATTACCAAGTCTCAGGTATTTCTTTATAGCAATGCAAGAACGGCCTAGCACACAACCCAAGTGTTCATTGACTGGTGAAAGGATAAACAAAATGTGATCTGTCCATACAATGGAATATTATTAAGCCATGAAAAGGAAGAAAATCCTGACACAGACTACAACGTAAATGACTCTTGAAGATGTTATGCTGAGTGAAATTAACCAGACACAAAAGGACAAATACAATATGATTCTACTTACATGCGGTACTTAGGGTAGTGAAATTCACAGGAACAGAAAGTAGAATGGTGGTTGCCATGGGTGGGGGTGGAGAGAGAAGGGAGAGTGGACAGTGGTTTAATGGGTGTAGAGTTTCAGTTCCGTAAGATGAAGACAGTTCTGGGGATTCTCAATTTACCACAATTGATAAGTGTATATATATATGCACATATATATAATAAATTGTGTATGCATATAAAAAATTGTATGTGCATATACAATTTTTTTAAATAATGTATTCATGGTCTTACACAATTTTAGGATAGGGAAAATGTTCCTATTTAAAACAGAAAAAAAGCACTCCCAAAGGAAATATTGCTATATGACCTAATTGACATTTTCTCTGCAACAGAAGTTGCTATCACAAAGCGGGGACAGGCACTGGTATTTACCCTGTCCCTGCAGGCCCGTGGTCACCTCTGCAGCCTGCTCTCTACCCTGGGAGGCAGGTGGCCGTATGGACTCTCCAGCCCAGCTCTCTTCCATGGGCCCCGTGGGAGGGCTTGGGACTTGGCCAGCAGGAGCCCAGGCAGGAGGCTGCGAGGCTGAGAAGGGCAAGGTGAGGAATCTTAGTCCCGGGTGCCTCCAACAGCATCATGTGGGCGTGCCTAAGACCAGCTGGAGAGCTTTCTGAACGCCGCTCGGTCTCCCTCCAGACCTGGGGATGGCAGCGCTGTGGCCAGGTGCCTGCCGGGGAATTGCGGCAGCCCTGTTGGTTTCTCTGAACCTTTGCCATTAGTCCCTTGTTGAACTCTCCTCAAATACTCCATCTGAGGGTGCCGGCGTTTCCCCTGTTTGTTAGAAAAGGATAAGGCCAACACTGGAAGCATATTCCTGGCACACACAAGCCGTGGAAGGATATGCAGCTGGTCCTCTGTATCCAGATAGTTCTGCATCCTCAGGGTCAGTCGGCTGAGAATCAAAAATATATTTTTAATAAATAATAATAATAGGCCAGGTGCAGTGGCTCACGCCTGTAATCTCAGCACTTTGGGAGGCTGAGGCAGGCAGAACACCTAAGGTCGGGAGTTCAAGAGCAGCCTGGCCAATGTGGTGAAACCCTGTATCTACTAAAAATACAAAAATTAGCCAGGCGTGGTGGCAGGTGCCTGTAGTCCCAGCTACTTGGGAGGCTGAGGCAGGAGAAGGCTTGAGCCAAGGAGGCGGAGGTTGCAGTGAGCCAGGATCACCCCACTGCACTCCAGCCTGGGGAACAGAGTGAGATGCCGTTGCCTAATAAATAAATAATACACTTGAAAAATACCCTTTAACGACTACTCACACAGCATTTACATTATGTTGTCTGTTACAGTCCAGAGAGGATTAAAAGCCTAGGAGGGATGTGCAGAGGTCATAGCAGATATCATGCCCCTGTAGACCAGGGACTTGAACATCTGTGGATGTCAGTATCTGTGGGAGGCCCGGAGTCAATCCCCCAGGATACCAGGGATGTCCGCACACAGGGAACGCCTTCCACACAGTAGAAAGACGGACAGAGCGAGATTGCCCAAGGTGGAAAAGGGAGTGACCCGCAAACAGACAGGACGGGCCACCTGCCTTCTGCACTCAGCAAAGATGTCCCGTCCTCTTCCCCAGAAGCTATTAATGTGTTACCGCGTATGGCAAAAGGGGGCCACCTGCCTTCCACACTCAGCATAGATGTCCCGTCCTCTTCCCCAGAAGCTATTAATGTGTTACCGCGTATGGCAAAAGGGACTTTGCCAATGTGATGAAGTGGACTTTGAGATGGGGCAAGGATCCCTGATGACCTGGGTGGGCTCAGTGTCACCACAGAAGTCTCAATGGCAGAGGAAAGAAATTTTAAAACACGGCACTGCTGGCTTTGAAGATGGAGGAAGGAGGCATGAGCCAAGGAAAGAAGGTGTTGGAGAAGCTGGGCGCAGAGAAGAAAATTCTTTCCTAAAGTCTTCAGGAGGGTACAGCCCTGCTGACACCTTGACTTAGCCCCATGAGACCCATGTCAGACCTCTGGCCTCCAGAACTGACAGCATCCATGCTGCTTTGAGCCACTAAGTTGTACTGATTTGTTTCAGCAGCAACAGGAAACTCATACACCTTCACTAAGAATCACGGAGAAACAAAAATGACAATGGCAAACATTCCACACCCAACAGCAGAAACTGAAGGGTCCAAGACATGGAGAAGCTGGGGTGCAGGACAGCCTCACTTGGGAGACTCGCTTGAGAGAACAGCCTAGCAGCATGCCAGGACACTAGAAGCGTCCACACCCAGGACTTGGCGAAGCTCCTCTGAGCCCCGTAGCCCAGTGTGGGGGCTGGTCCTCAGGGATGGCCCCCAGTAGCCACGCGTGGGTGGGCCCCTCCCACATTGGTGCTGGGTGAGCTTGTGATTTGCTTTAACCAGAGGAAGGCACAGCCTGGGTGTCTGGGTCCAGGCCACAAGGAGGCCTGGCAGTTTCTGCTTTTATACTTCTGGGGCCCAGAGCCCTCATGAATGGGCCAGCTACTCTGCTGGAATCGCCACGGGGAGAGGGTGAGAGGCCCAGCCATCCCAGTGTCGTCCTGAGCATCCCACTCTAGCCACCATCTGACTGTGAGTGAGACCAGCAGAAGAACAGTCCGCTGAGCCCAGTTAAGCCACAAAAGCAGGAGAAATAATAACAGGTTGCTTTAAGCCACTGAGTTCTGGGTGATTTGTTATGCAGCATTAGGAAAGCAAAGAATCTGGACCGGGGACCTTCCCCAGGAGCACAAGGAGAAGCCCCCCGCGGGTGAGGCCCTGGAATGACCTGCAAGGGGGGTGGGCATAGGTGTTCACCTGTGTTCTACAGAGCAGTGGACTTCTCACAGCAGCAGGATGAAGGAGCTGGATCGACACATCCCACCCTGGGTGAGGCTTGAAGGTATCACGTGGCTGTTGTATGACTCCACTGATATGAAATTTCCAGCAGAGAGAAATCCACAGAGACAGAAAGCAGATAGGTGGTTGTCTGAAGGGGGATAGGTGGTCGGGGGGCCAGTGTGCTGCTTAATTGCATGATGTCTCCTTTGGGAGTGTCAGAAATCTTTCAGAACTAGATAGAGGCCATGGTCACACAGCGTTGTGAATGCACTGGATGCCTCTCAAGTATATGCTTTAGAATGGTTAATTCTAAGTTGTGTGAATGTTACCTCAATAAAAGAGTATTATGTGGAGTGGAAAAAGCAAGAGGATATGTGCAAACTGATGTGGAAGAAAAAGCACATAAATAATCTAAGATGTATTTATGGATATCCACAGTAAATACATAAAAACATCTACAGGAATGACAGGCAATGGAGGCAGCAAGCCACCACCACGGCACGTGTATACCTGTGTAACAAGCCGGCACGGTCTGCACATGCTCCCCAGAACTTAAAGTGTAATAAATACATTTTTTAAGAAAACATCTATAGGAAAGGTGACAATCAACCTCAAAAGAGTGCCTCATGCGGGGAGCGAGAGGGGAATGAGTTCTGAAGGACGGGGTGATGGCGAGGGAGGGGGTTCCGGCCATATCAAATGTTTATTTCCTGTTTAAAAAACAAAAGCAAACGTTGCTCTGCATTGAAACTGAGTGGTAGAAATGGACGGGTTATACTTTTCTGTGTGTTTGAAACATATCATTTAGCATAAAAGACAGAACCCAATCCCAACGCCCTGCCCTCCCAAAAGGAGGTGCCCCAGTGCTGGCGCACTGTCAGGGTTCTCTGAGAGGCCCTTGTGGCTCAGGGTAGTGCACATGGCCAAGGTCAGGGCAGTCAGGCTCAGAGGAGCTCACCCCAGGAAAAGCTGGCGCATGGCACTTTCTGCAGCTGGGCCCCCCCAAGCGAATCTGCACAGCAACACTCTAAAGAAGGCCTGATTATAACTCCCATTTTACATATGGGGAAACTAAGTCACGGGCCGCTACATGACCCAGCTGGCAAGAGACAGAGCTGGGATTCCACCCCAGGCAGCTGAGCAACCAAGGGCATGCCTGACTGCATTTACTACCCTGCCTAGCACCCTGGACATTGTCCTGCTGAGTCCAAGTGAGTTCACACGTTTGCCTGGGCTGCACCTGAAGTCCTGAGGGCTGGCACTTCCTTTTCAGAATATGTGCCGCCCTCACCAACCCACTGCCAGTGAGCCTTGCTTCTACAAGCTTGCAGCACCCACCCTCAGATGAGTCAAAGGAAAAGGAAGTAACAGGTGAACCCCACAACCCCTGGGAGACCCTAGATAGGGCCTGAGGGCTTTGAAATTGGCTTGATGATCACCTTTGACCCTAGACCAGACACCTCCCCGCCATGACACCTGGGGTACCTTGCACTCAGTATCACCCACAAACATGGCCAAGGAGGGCTTCGAGCCAATCCTCTGACCCTGGTGGAGAGCCACTGAGCTGTGACCCTGGGAAGCCCCTGACACAACTGCACAGGCTCCGAGTGAAAGGGCAGGGACAAGCAGCTACTGTCTCGCCAGGCCTCAGCTGTCCTCCCCTGTGAATGGGGGTTGGTCCTACCTGCCTCACTGGGTGTGTAAGGACTGAATGAGCTGCTGCCTGCAAAATGGTCCCAAGGGCATACATGGCAGCCAGTCTTGATGTTTCTAGATGTCACCATGACTGATCAGGAGAGGCCTAGGCTGGGTGTGGGTGAAGCATGTGCTCTCAGTTTTGCGGCCACCGTCAGTGTGCTGAGCTCCTTCCCTGCTAGATTCAGTGTTCACATCTGTGCAAGGGGTGAATAGACAGCCTGGAGCCAGAAGGGCTGCCCAGGCCCCGCCCTGAGGCTGAAAGCCCTTTCCCTCTTCCTAGGCCAGCTGGGATCCCTGGAGAGGCTGATGTTCCTGGAGCCCCTGTCCCCTCTGCTGTGATCCCCAGCAGAGCCTCATGGGCAATCCCCTCAGCTGGCTCTGAGCCCCCTGGATGTCCCCCAGCAAATGCCTACAGAGCCCTGTGAGGCAGGATGCCTTCAACGGGGTGTCCATAGGGCTCCCATTCCAGGGAGCTGCAGAGGTGGGACTGAAGCTCAGGGCTATGTCGAAGACTTCAGGAAGCCAAAGTCTTTCCCCCTCCTAAGGAAAGGGTACAGTCACCACTGCACTCAGGCTCTGGGGCCAGGTTGCCAAGGTCGAATCTTGTGCTACCACTTACGAACTGTGTGAGCAAGGAGATTTATTCTGCTGTGCCTGGGTCCATATTTGTAAAACAGGGGACAATAGTGGCGCTGATATCCTCTGTGCCTGGCACATAGTGCTGGACAGGCAGCAATCACTGCCACTGTGCTGCTGGGGTCACAACCCATGCACACCCCCTCTTCCTCCACTCCAAATGACTCCCAGGTCCTCTCCAGGAGTCTGTTTGAACAACATGGCCCAGTTCTAGAAGCTTCCAGATGTCAGAGGTGTTTGCAATTGCCAGGACACATCTAAGAAAATAACCTGTTTACAGAAGGAGTCTTTTCTTTTAATCACCTTGCAGTCTTTTTTTTCAACTTTTAAGTCCAGGGGTACATGTGCAGGTTTGTTACACAGATAAACTTGTGTCATGGAGGTTTGTCGTACAGAATACTTCACCCAGATATTAAGCTAGTATCCAATAGTGATTCTTCCCGATCCTCTCCCTCCTCCCACCCTCCACCCTCTGAGAAGCCCCAGCGTGTGTTGTTCTCCTCTATGTGTCCATGTGTTCTCAGCATTTAGCTCCCACTTATAAATGAGAACATGCAGCATTTGGTTTTCCGTTCCCGTGTTAGCTTGCTAAGGGTAATGGCCTCCAGCTCCAAGTTCTTTGCATGTCCCTGCAAAGAACATGATCTCATTCTTTCTCTATGGCTGCATAGTATTCCATGGTGTATAAGTAGCCCGTTTTCTTTATCCAGTCTATCACTGATGGGCATTGAGCTTGAGTCCATGTCTTTGCTATGGTGAGTAGTGCTGCTATGAACAGATGTGTGCATGTGTCTTTATTACAGAACAATTTCTACTTCTTAGGGTACGGACCCAGTAACAGGACTGCTTGATGGAATGGTATTTGTTTTCAGGTCTTTGAGGAATTGCCTCACTTTCTTCCACAACGGTCAAACTAATTTACCCTCCCAGCAACACTTCCCTTTTCTCCGTAACCTCACCAGCATCTGTTATTTTTTGACTTTTTAAGAATGGTTGCCAGGCACAGTGGCTCACATCTGTAATCCCAGCACTTTGGGAGGCTTAGGCAGGTGGATCACGAGGTCAGGAGATCAAGACCAGCCTGGTCAACACGGTGAAACCCCATCTCTACTAAAAATACAAAAATTAGCAGGGTGTGGCGGTGCACCTGCAGTCCCAACTACTCGGGAGGCTGAGGCAGGAGACCTGATTGAACCCAGGAGGCACAGGTTACAGTGAGCTGAGATTATGCCACTGCACTCCAACCTGGGCAACAGAGTGATTGAGTCTCAAAAGAAAAAAAAAGAATGGTCACTCTGACTGGTGTAAGATAGTATCTCATTGTGGCTTTGGTTTGCATTTCTCTAAAGATCAGTGATGTTGAGCTTTTTTTCATATGATTGTTGGTCGCATGCATTCTTCTTTTGAAAAGTGTCTGTTCATGTCCTTTGCCCACTTTTAATAGGGTTGGTTGTTTGTGTTTCTTGTACATCTATTTAGGTATAGATGCTGGATTTTAGACCTCTGTTGCATGGCTTGCATAAATTTTCTCCCATCCTGTAGTTGTCTGTTCACTCTGCTGAGTTTCCTTTGCTGTGCAGAAGCTCTTTAATTAGATCCCATGTGTCAATTTTTGCTTTTGTTGCAATTGCTTTTGGCATCTTCATCATGAAATCTTTGCCCATCCCTGGGTCCTGAATGGTACTGCCTGGGCTGTCCACCAGGACTTTTATAGTTTTGAGTTTTACGTTTAGGTCTTCAATCCATCTTGAGTTAATTTTTGTGTATGATAGAAGGAAGGGGTCCAGTTTCAATCTTCTGCATATGGCTAGCCAGTCATCCCAGAAACATTAATTGAATAGGGAGTCCTTTGCTTTTCACCAGGTTTGTTGAAGATCAGATAGTTGTAGGTAGGAAGTCGAGTCTCTATTCTATTCCATTGGTCTATGTGTCTGTTTTTGTAGCAGTAAACATGTTACATTCTTTCAAATATTGTCCAGCCCACCTGAGAAGGAAAAGCAGCCAGTGGCTATCAGGAAGAGGGAGCTCAGCACCGTTCCTAGAGTTGTAAATTGTCTTTGGATGCCTAAGTAAAAAGAGGCTTACAGAGAAGTATGCCCAAGACCCTCATCTTACGGGGGATGCCTGATGTCTGGATGCTCTTGGGACAGGGCCGCCCAGCAATCAGTGGTTGGAGACGGGACACAATGCCCACTCCAGCCTTCTCTTGCTCCATCCCTGCAGCCCCCAGCTGGCAGCAGAGGTGAGCAGCAGCACTTGTAAGAGAAAAATTATAAATAAGTGGGATATTCTAAAGTACACAGAGGCGGGAAGAAAGCAGAGCAGTCACCCGGGGGCTGCGTCACTCAGAGTCTGACATGCTTCAAGCCTGATACGAGTGGAAAGAGGTTTTCCGCAATGCTGGGCTGCAGCCATCCCTGCAAGGTTCCTTTTCCTCTTGGAGGGAAAAGGGCTTTTCTTTACCTAACGACTTTCTTTCCACAGTCGTAATTTGGGTGAATGTACTTCCCTTCAACTTCCCTTCAATGCACGTCAGCCTGGGGGCTTCTGGGGCTCCTTACACCTTGTGCCACATAGCAAGGAGGGGAGCATCTGATCAGGTGGCCAGCTGCAGAGAGCACAGGGTCCCAGGCAAGACAGTGGACTCCAAGCCCTGCCCTCAAGGCAGCCGGCTCTTGGCAGTCTGGTGGCATTAGTTTCATCTGGAACGTCTCAAGGCCAACCTGGTTCTTCCCATGTGTCCTGGGTCCCTGCTCCATACCAGGCCCAAGGCCAGGGTGCTGGACACCACCAAGTCAGGCTGGAGGAGCTGGTCTAAAGGAAAAACCTCCCTTAGACAGCAGTGCACAGAGAGAGGCCTCAGTCAGAGTGGTCTCCACCTGGAATCCAGGCAGGCCAACACTGGATGGCTTTGCCCCATGAGACAGTGAGGGAAAAAGTCTCAGAGATGTGGAAGGAATAGAGCAGGCAAGAAATGGAGCCTCCTGCAGTAGGGGGTTTAGGGGACAGGGATTTTGGCAGAACAGAAGATGCGAATAATGCGGATCTGGTGTGTTCAGAACCCAGACCTGGCACCTGCCCGCTAAGGTGACTGAACATTTGTGGGAGAGAATGCAGGCAGCAGGCTGCAAAGAGTAAGTGCTCGTGGAAGGCCGGCTGCTATCACCATGGTGGAGGGCCTGCCTTGGCTGCTCAGCAAGATGTCCTGCCAAACCCATTCAAAGGCTCACTCTGGGCTGGGCACAGTGGCTCATATCTGTAATCCCAGCACTTTGAGAGGCCAAGGCAGGAGGGCTGCTTGAGCCCAGGAGTTGGAGACCAGCCTGGGCAACAAAGTGAGACCCCATCTCCATAAAAAATCAAAAAATTAGCCAGATGTGGTGATGCACACCTGTAGTCCCAGCTGCTTGGGAGGCTGAGACAGGAGGACTGCTTAAGCCCAGAAGATCAAGGCTACAGTGATCATGCCACTGCACTCCAGCCTGGGCAAAAAAAAAAAGGCTCACTGACTGCAGCAGGAATCTATCTGTGGCACGTGGCAGGTGTCTTCACTGAGGCCCATGTATCCAGTCACCACCTGGCAATCTAAGGGAAACAGAGTCAGGGAGCACTAGAATGCCAAGAACCACCGGAACAGTGTAAGACTTACAGGGTCTAGGAATATAGGGGTTCCCCAGGACCCAAGGTAAGAGGATCAGTGGGAGGCCCTGGACTGACGACCCCTGCCAACAGGGGAGGACCTGAGCCCTCCCAAAGCTGAGAGAACCCGGCTTTGGGAACTAGGAGCCACCACTCCCACCCCAAACCTGGGCTGGTCAGCAGACCCACCCCCATCCTCCAAACAGCCCTCCTCTGAGGCTGGGGTGACTTTCAGCTGCCTACCTGTGGCTTCTTGTTTTCAAAAATTCAGAAACAGCTCCTGGAGCCTGTAGCAGACAAAGAATTCTGATTTCTTAGATGTAAGTGGATCTAAGATGTGGAGTTCAGAACCTTGAAGAATTACCCTTTCACGCAGAGCAGACTCTGTAAGGACACCACAGCCCCCGCATTTCTGAGCACACGGCCCCCATGCTCAGGTGTGGTCCCAGCGTCACACGCAGACACACACACAGGCTACATGCAGTTGAGCAAGCACAGACGACACACGAGCCAGGTGTGCAGAGTCAGACACGCACACACACCTCTCCCACACACGTGCACACACCCGCATGCCCGCACACAAGCTGGCACACCCGCACACACCACACACACACCCGGCCCCTTTTACTCAAAGCCACAGCCTTCCACGCTCAGGTCCCACGCCTACCTCTTCTCTCCTTCCTCCCCAGCTTTTTGGAACAGAGCCTGGGGCAGCTGGGTGAGGGTGCTGGGCCCTGAGTTAGCAAACTGAATCATCACCTCAGACGACCAAGAGTGTCCAGAGGTCGGGGTGGGGTGGGGGATGCTCCTTCCTTGAAGTCGAGGCAAAAATGCTGTGATACCCTTAGAAGAACAGGTGCCAGTTCTGACCACTTCCCGAATCTGACAACTTGGCTCAGGAAGCTCCACCCATCATTCCATCCGTCCATCCAAAAACCACAGTCCATGCCTCCGTCCCTCCCCGCTACCCAATCCAAAGTCCAATGGGCTTCAGCACACATCTCAGCGACCCCTCAGTCCGGGCTGGGCCCAGGGACGGCCGTGGCAGGTCCCCCAGCCTCGGTGACCCCTTAGCTGGAAGTTCGGGGAGCCCTGCAGTGGCTGGACTGGGCCGCAGCTCAGCCAGGTGTGCCGATCCGAGCGTCTGTGCAGTCCTACGCGGGTCGATAAGGAAACGGGATTCCTTTCACATAAATATGATTTGCCCATCTTGGGGACGCCATCTGTGCAGCAAAACCCTTTCTTCCCCAAGGCTGGAGGGCGGCGCCGAGGGGCGAGCAGGGGTGGCGCGGGCCAACACCCGCGTTCCCGAGGAGAAACATTTTTATAACTTCCGGAAATACAATCGAGCTGTCAAAGCTGGTGAACTCCGCCGGTAAATTGCGAAACAGAGGTCTCGGTTCCTTTCCGAGCCTCAGAGAACATGACAGCTGTTATCCATTAGGGTGGTTCCTGCCTCAAGCGCCGGTTGCCTCGGATTCCAACGGCTTTCCTGGCGGCTGTGGGCGCCTTGGGATGTGGGCCTTGGCCCCGCGTCTACGCTCCCGGGAGCTGGCGCCGTCCACCCGCTGGGCGCGAGATGGCAGCAGCCTCTCCGCCAAGGCCTGCAGACCATGCGCCCTGCGCGAAGGAAGATGCCTCGCACTCCGCACCCTCGGGGCGGGGAAAAGGTCTCAGGGCACCCTCCGTCTCATTGGCCGCGGTTGGGCCACGTGACTCTCCACAGCCAATCGCCTGCCAGCACAGTAGGTGGCTGCTGATTGGCCTGGACCCCGGGCGGGCAGTCGCCATTGCAAACACTTCCGTGGGCATCTAGTGCGGTCCATTCCCCAAATCTGTGTCCTAAGCCGGACATTTTAATGGAACTGGCTTTCATTTTACCCAGCACTGCCTGCCTGCCTGCCTTCTTCCTTCCCTCCCTCCCTGAGCCCCCTTTCCTATAGGAAACCACCACATTCAGTGTGGAGAAGGGGCCAGTCCCAGCCCCAGCCCCGACACAGGACGGGGAAGCCGAAGGTGCAGAAAGCCAAGACACAGAGGCACAGAGACCCGGACGAAGGAGACAGATGGAGTCCCTGTAGTACCCTGAGCTCCTGGACTCAGCAGGACCTGAGGCCAGAGCCACATATGGAATCCCTCATTGTTCTTGCCTGAACTCATCTGAGTTGTGTCTCTGTCATTTGCGATAGTCCGTGACATATACTGTGGTTCTGCGTAGTCAATAGACATTGAGTGCCCATTGTATGCCGAGGCCCATGGTGGACACTGAGACAGACCAATGAGCAAGACCCACTTTGCCCCATGCAAGTAATTACATCCCTCTCCTCTTTCAGTAGCAGATACTAACCACTCTGTCACCACTCCACGCCAACAATTATTCTTGACAATTTTGATACTTTTTTTTTTTAATTTTTATTTTTTTGAGACGGAGTTTTGCTCTTGTTACCCAGGCTGGAGTACAATGGCGGGATCTCGGATCACCGCAACCTCCGCCTCCTGGTTTCAGGCAATTCTCCTGCCTCAGCCTCCCGAGTAGCTGGGACTACAAGCTCGCGCCACCATGCCCAGCTAATTTTTTGTATCTTTAGTAGAGATGGGGTTTCACCATGTTGACCAGGATGGTCTCGATCTCTTGACCTCGTGATCCACCCGCCTCGGCCTCCCAAAGTGCTGGGATTACAGGCTTGAGCCA
>CAUYOR010045116.1:0-13150 GCA_963573925.1 Callimico goeldii | reverse complement strand
CTACTAAAAATACAAAAAATTAGCTGGGCATGGTGGTGCGTGCCTGTAATCCCAGCTACTCGGGAGGCTGAGGCAGGAGAATTGCCTGAACCCAGGAGGCGGAGGTTGCAGTGAGCCAAGATTGCGCCATTGCACTCCAGCCTGGGTAACAAGAGTGAAAACTCCATCTCAAAAAAAAAACAAAAACAAAAAACAAAAACAAAAAAACTTCTGCTTCTAGTTGATCATTAAAAGGAGTATCCAAAGAGCCCAGTGGGTAAGTGTTTAGTTGGTTTTTAACTGTCCCAAGTATATCTCTCCTTCTGGTAACAGGCTCTCAATTTTTCTTTAGAGAATTATCCATACCCATTGCTGGGCACATGACCCAGACTTAGTCCCCATATTGCCGCTGGAATTACTGGGAAGGAAGTGAACTCCTTCAGGTGAGGTTTTGAAACTGGTCAGAAGTAAGCTTGGTTATGGTCACTTTTGCTGTCATTGGGGAGAGCCTAGCTAAGAATAAGTCAGCACAGGGTACAGCTACCCAGCAAATGGAGATGAGTCCAAAGAAACCATATGAACATCTGATCTAAATATTCCTGAGTCTGACTTTTGAGTTATGTGAATCATCAAGTTTCCTTGTTGCTTACAAATTTGAGTTAGGGTGTTGTTTACTGGCACCATTAAAAAAGCCTAACTGGCCAGGCGCAGTGGCTCATGTCTTTAATCCCAGCACTTTGGAAAGCGAAGGCAGGTGGATCACTTGAGGTTAGGAGTTCTAGACCAACCTAGGCAGGATGGCAAAACCCGTGTCTACTAAAAATATAAAAATTAGCCGGGTATGGTGGCATGCATCTATGGCCCCAGCTATTTGAGAGGCTGAGGCAGGAAAACTTCTCGAGCCTAAGAGGTGGAGGTTTCAGTGAGTCAAGATCACACTACTGCACTCCAGCCTGGGTGACAGAGTGAGACCCTCTCTCAAAAAATAAAAACAAAAAACAATCAAAAAAACAAAAAAAAAAAACCTAATTAATACATGGTTGTCCTTTGTCCTTCAGCCTCCAGTGGAATTTACCAACATTTACTAACATCTTTGCATTGTTCCTTTTCACATTCTACCCTCTCACAGTGGATCTGCCACAGCCTCACTTTCTTAAGGACCCTCACAGTGTGCAGCAGAAAGACATTTTCTCTAGCTGACTTTTTTTGCCAGCTGACTTTTAGGCACAAGGCAGTCTCAGCCACTGAGCAGGTTCAAGAAAAGGTGGGGATAAGAAGAGACCCTGTGGTTCTCCTGGGGAACTTGGCTCTCAGACAGCAATGAAAAGTCATCTCAGACCAGAGTGTTCTAAAATGCAAACTGGAGCTTTCTTTTCAACTGGCAATAAACAGTGCTTGATGCACTGCAGTATACAAAGGTTGCCAATTTTTCAGTAGAGAAGCCCAGTCGTTCAGCTAAGGATTCTGCTAAGAGGGAGGACTGTAATAGTGTTGTTTTGTGGAGATGGGGTCTTTTGATGGTGACCCTGTAATTTTGCTTCAATTCCTTTTTTCTGTGCTTTTTGTCATTCTTGTTTTCCCGGCTGTGTTCCTTTCCATTATCACTCTTTTTCTTTGTCTGAAATTGGATGCACAGAAATAAGCCTGTAATCAGGGGACGTGAGAATCCCTAAACTGCTCTCATTTTGATTTCAACTTGGTTAATATTTCAGTATATGAAACACCAATGAGACATTTTAGATTACTAGCCCTTCAACTTAGTCATGCTACTATCTAACCTGCTGCATGGAAAATTTGAGTATGCATCATAACATCTAAAACTGACATTTCTAAATCTGTTTGTGATACATTATGTAGAAAATTACTTCAGTCTCACTAGTACTTGAGAAACCTTCATCATACAATCATTCCAACATCTCAGAAAAAGAAGCAAGTGGGAAGAATTGTATGTAAGGGAAATAGGGAACAGCAATAGAGTACTGCAACCCATTGATAAAGATTAAACTGACTTCCTTAGCTTAATTAGACTTGACTCATCCTTGATTTTTGTGTCTCCTTCTGCTGCTTAATATATAACCAAATATATATATAACTGAATGAGGTAGCTGTTTCTCTGAACTTTGCTTAAGAGTAAAATAAGCTTGAAATTAAAGTCTTTACAACGAAATGAAATCCCGCTCAGAAGTATATGCAGAAGCTTTCAGTAAGTTTTTAAAAATAACACTTCAAGTATATTGAGCACATCCTATGTGCCAAGCATTTTATTATACCTGTGTTACCTCATTTGGCTTCGGTACCTGAGGCAGGAATAATTTGTATCCTCATTTTTCTTTTCTCCTTTCTTTCTTCTTCTTCTTTTCTATTTTATTTTATTTGTTTTTAGTGATGGGAGCTTTCTTTGTTCCCCAGGCTGTAGTGCAGTGGCTATTCACAGGCGTGATCATAGCATACTGCAGCCTTGAACTCCTGACTTCAGGCTCCTCCCACCTCAGCCTCCTGAGTAGTTGGGATGACAGGCACGTGCCACCTCACCTAGCTTTACTCATTTTATAATGAAAATACTGAGGGCTACAGAGACCAAACAACCTACTCAGAGCCAAGTGCAAGGTCTGCCTCAATCCAGAGACCAAGCTTCTAAAAGTTACAGAATGTTGGGAAAAGGGAAGGAAAATATTCCACATTCTCTTATTATTTTATGGATTTTTAAAGAACCCCTAAAGTGAAGAGTTGGGGTGAGAGAGAGAGAGAGAGAGAGAGAGAGAGAGCAAGGCTAGGCCACTTCCTATTTGCAGGTTTCAGGTCATTCAGGGGCAATGGGCAAGGAGAAAATAAAGACTGGATCTTAGGACTTGGATGGCCTAAGGTGAGCACCTTTGCAGCAATTTGTGGTTAGCAAGGCTTATTTCCTTACTGATGGCTTAACAATACCTGGAGCCAAAGACATCCTGGACTCTCTCCAGCTCCCTCATGCTCTATACTCCAACCGTGATGGATTTTCAGTACCTGGGGCTTAATCTTCTTTCTTTCATTTATAGTCCTTTATACATTCTTTCCTTCTACACAGCATATTTATTTGTCTCCTTTTTCTATAGGTGCCAGGACCATAGGTGCGTGCCACCACACTCATCTAATTTTTATATTTTTAGTAGAGATGGGTTTTTCCATGCTGCCTAGGCTGGTCTCGAACTCCTGACCTCAGGTCAGCCTTAAAATCCGAGTTTAAATGTTGTTTTCTTTTTTTTTTTTTCTCCATGAAGCTCTTATGCTACCCCTGAACTAATTCGAGGTTTTTTTTGTACACTTACCTATGGTATTGTTTTGTGTTTACCATATATACTAAGTTCTAAGATCCTACAGAACCCCTTGCATACTCTGGTGGAGAACTTACAGCATTAATTATATTGTATATTTAAGTCTGGTTTCCTCCCTGGGTTGGAAGCTCTTTGAGGAAAGAACTGTGTTTTTTGTTCATCATTTAATTTACTGAGTCAAGTTTAATATCTGGGACATAGTATGTATGCACTTAATAATTATTAAATAAGCCACCAAATAAATGAATGAAATAGCTTAAGTTAAAGTCACTGTCACTGGATATTAGAATGGACCAATAACCAGTTATCAAACGAAATGTGACCTGGTAAAACTAAGAACAACATAACATTATGCTGGACCTTAAGGGTAAAACAATGTGATACATTGCTTGGAATATATCTTTACCATATGAAGCCTACTGATGTTTTCTATTCTAATCTATTTTATACTTTTTCTTCTATTTCATTAAACAATTCTGATAATGAACAAATAATTTGATCCTGTGACTTTGTAATGGGCCTAAAAGACAAATCTATAGTGAAGAGGAGAGTGGATTCTAGAGTCAGAACTGCTGGGCTGGCCCGCCACTTCCTGGTGGTTGCATCCAATATTGTGAAGCTGTGTTGCCTCATCTACAAAATGGAAATGGTGTTGGTAACTACATCATAAAATTGTTGTGAGGGTTAAATGAGGTAAGGAGTGGGAAGCACTTAGCAAGCACAATGTCTGGTACAAAGTCCTCAACAAAAACTAGCTACTAGCAATTGCCAAAGACTATATGAATGCTTGACATCTCCCTTATCCTCTGAAAAGTTCTATGATGTAGTATTATTATCCCTATTTTGTAGTGAGGAAAATGAGGTTCAGAGACATTAAATAAATCATCCAAGGTCAAATGGTCAATAAACGGCAGACTTGGGGTCCTCAAACCAGGCCTGAATGACTGAAACCTATGTGTTTTTGTTTTGTTTTGTTTTGTTTTGTTTTGCTTTTTTTTTTTTTTTGACATGGAGTCTCACTCTGTCACCCAGGCCAGAGTGCAGTGGCAATACCTAATCTCACTGCAACCTCCACCTCCCAGGTTCAAGTAATTCTCCTGCCTCAGCCTCCCAAGTAGCTGGGACTACAGGTGCACGCCACCGCACTCTGTTAATTTTGTATTTTTAGTAGAGATGAGGTTTCTCCATATTGATCAGGCTGGTCTCGACCTCCTGACCTCAGGTGATCCACCCACCTCAGCCTCCCAAAGTGCTGCGATTACAGGCGTGAGCCACTGCACTGAGCCTGAAACCTACAATTTTTATAGGAAATAAGAGGGAATATTCAAAGAAGCTTTCATGGAAACGGCTGGACTAGAGGTAGCCTTTGAAAGATAAGTGACTGGTATGGACCCATATAGTCAAATATTATTATATATGGTTGAAAGAAGGCTGGGTTTAGGATCAGTTACACCTGAGTTCTGTCCTTGGCTCCACCACTTACCGGCTTAGAAATTGTGTGCAATTTTATTTAGCCTTCTTGAGCCTTAGTTTCCTTAGCTTTATGCTGTTGATAATATAAACACTACAGAGTTATGTGAAGAATAATAAGCTATACAGAATATATTTTTTCATTTTTTGTTGTCTGACAAATAAGTGCTCAAAAAATAGAAGTTATTTTTATTAGACAGAATTTACTTACAGGAATGTGAGTCAGAACTTAATCTCTTACACAGGGCTTAATTAAATTTGTAATTTGTAGGTTTTAATAGATGCAATTTGCAGTCATATTGAGAGCATGAGTAAAAATACACTCTAAAATGGATCTGGTATGTTTTATTATTAATCATCTTGAGCAGCTCCAAACAGAATGATCATGAGTGGCATTGAGCTTGCAGCTATTGATTGCATTTCTAGTAGCTGAATTTGCCAAACATAATCTCTTCCAAGTTACTAGAATATTATTTGGCTTTCCTGGGTTAATGAAAAGTACATTTGCCTCACCTAGGAGCCATCGGAACTGTCCATCTGCCCTTTGACAGATATTATAGAATATCAAATGACAATGGGGCCAACTTGGCAGCATTGTTCATTTCCATCTCAGCTTATTTACTAACCCTGCTGCCTTCACATCAAGCCTTGGGGCTAGAAATGAATTGAATACCGGAAATATAAAATTGGCTTCTGTTTATGCTCCCTTTCCTCTCTACCACTGTGGATATGAAGACAGAGAAAGTCAAATTTCTTTTTCCTTATGGTACTACTGAAGGTGTTTTATTACTTAACCGGGCATGTTGCTTCAACTGCAATTCAGCTCTGGGTACTTTGAAATCATTCAGTTTAATATTTCCCCTGGGAAGTCCACAGTGTGGTTACTAAACCCCTGGACATCAGAGGTGAAGCACAGCTGTGATTTTAAAGGGTTCACTAGGCCGGCCGCGGTGGCTCACGCCTGTAATCCCAGCACTTTGGGAGGCCGAGGAGGGTGGATCACGAGGTCAAGACATCGAGACCATCCTGGTCAACATGGTGAAACCCTGTCTCTACTAAAGATACAAAAAATTAGCTGGGCATGGTGTTGCGTGCCTGTAATCCCAGCTACTCAGGAGGCTGAGGCAGGAGAATTGCCTGAACCCAGGAGGCGGAGGTTGCGGTGAGCCGAGATCGCATCATTCCACTCCAGCCTGGGTAACAAGAGCGAAACTCCGTCTCAAAAAAAATAAAATAAAATAAAAATAAATAAATAAACAAATAAACAAACAAATAAATAAATAAATAAAGGGTTCACTCACAGGTGGAGAATGGAGATGGCAGAGTTTGCGAAGTTGAGATGCCCTTCTAAGATTGTTAGCTGCCCAACTAACCCTGGGAAGACTTTGTCCTGCAAATAAATTACAGAGATGCAAGAGGATAAATGTTTTAGTCTTTTTGGGAAATTAAAATATTCCTCAGACAGAAATATCAGAAGAAAAGAAACTGTTAGAGAGGCAATTTTACACAGATATATTTCCTTAAGTAGGGATATGCTTCCACATATCAAAGAAGGTTTGAGAAGTTTTAGTTTTGTTGTGTTCAGTGATCTAATGAAAAATGTTTAGTAAAACATATCCTTTCAAATGATTTATTCACTAATCAGTAGCAGCAAAAAAACTGCTCATTCTGTAGTAATGGTTTTGTGTTGACTTGAGTAAATCACTTACCAGTTTTGGTCTTTTCCCCCTCACTGGAAAAATTCAGACATATCGCCATAGAATACAGAGTCCAATGCTAAGATTATAGTCTAGTTCTAAGATTATCTAGTTAAGATTCTGAAAGTCTAATGCAATTGAGTTGAGACTTTTTGACTGGAATTGAATTCCATTAACCTTTCTTTCTAACAGAAGAAACATTTTGCACTATGCTACGGGATTCTACCCACATAAGTTAGCATAATACTTGCTAGATAAAAAAGCAATGGAGTACTTCAGTAAAATTTATCCCTTTAAATACTATATTTATTAATGAGTAGCAATAAGAATGAAAGCTAAAGTTTTAAAGGTTCTCCCATATAATCTTACTTTATCCTCATGAAAACCCTAAAAGGTAAGTCATCATTCCAATTTAATAGAAGGACAAAACTAAGATTTAAAAAAAATTAGCTTTTTTGCCATATTTACGTAATTTGCAATTGGCAGAGATAGATCATGATTTTTTGGAAAAAAAAAAAAAGTAAAGAATTAATCTGGGCCAAGGTTGAGGACTACAGCCTGGGAGACATAGATTCAGGTTGCCCTGAATACATACTCCCATGCTTTTCACTTTTACCCATTTGTGAACTGTTTATGTCAAAAGCCATGATGATATTTGAAAGTTTTTTGTACTTTACTACATACCCAAATGCTCATGGCCGTATACATGTGGATTAGCTAAAACATACCCTATTAATCTGTGAGACACAGACCCCTACGGAGGTAGTTGAAAGGCTATTTCTAAAGACATTTGAATCCTTATGGACACAAAGTATTATCTGTTCACAAAATAAGGAATATCTCAAACATTCTATTCTAAACAGTTCTAGTTTTCAAATACTTCAGCCCAGTTGTGGCTATTAAACAAGTAATTATGTAACAACAATACTAATTCAAGTATTATCTTTCTGTCAATACTGTATATATTTACTCAATCAATGGATAGTGAAAGTACAACTAATATTGCTTGGTATCTGTGAAACTTTGGGTATTAAGTAAGCTCTTGTGAACTTTCTGGGGTTATGAATATCTTCATTTGGGTACTGGCTACATGACTGTATACACTTGTTAAACTGCATTGAATTATACAATTAAGATCTGGTATGTTGTTATGCTGTTATAAATTTTACCTCAATTAAAAAAAAATGGCCTCAGGTTCTTGGAATGTTGACAGCCCAAACATACAGCAACTTCCCCAGTCCTAGTTAGACTTTCCCTTCTGGACAGTATTTGGGACAATAGTGAGGTAACCTTCTACCATTGTCCTCTGTGAGCTAAACTACTGAAAATTACCAGTGGATAAAATTGGCTGCCTATGAGTACAAACCAAGGAATTTCCTATGTATGTGTGTCTGGAAAGCATTAAAACAGCTATACTGTCACCAAAGGTGATCAGAACATAGATCATGAAGGCAAAAAGAGAATATGATTGCAATTTGGGAAATAGAATTTAATTGAATATTTGGAGAAAGAAGAGAGTCAATACAATTGATTAAGTTCTGTGAACAGAAGAGGGATAGTCAATCTGAAGCATAAAAAGTTAGTCTGAGAAGTATGTAATGCTGTCCAGAGAAAGAATGTGCCAAATCTAGTAGATTCTAATTCAGGTGTTCTTGTAGGCAGCATTATTAAGGGATTGACTATCCCTTAACTACCTTTAAGTAAACAGGATCCAGGAGTTTGAATATTTCCATTGCAGATGCTGTATTCTCTATTACTAGTTTCGGCTTTATCATCTATTTACCCTGTTTTTATTCAGGCTTTCTTTTGTCATGACAAAACGGCTGTCAATAGATCTAAATTAGTCTTAAATTCTAAGACATTCCAATGAGAAAAGAAAAAAATCTCTATTTCCAACAGTTTCATCAAAATCCTGGACCAATATCTAATTGCCTTGACTTGGATCAAGTGGCTAAGCCTGAACTAATGACCAGGATCAGGGAGATAGAATGAGATGATTGGGCAGAGACTTGGATCATAGGACTACATGGCAGCTGGACAATGGGATGGCCCCTCCTAGCCCATAAAGATGAAGAATGAGGGAGGGGTAGTTTCCTACTAGATAGCAGCAGTACAGATAGCAGATCAAGGAAGAATGGAGGCTAGGCAGAGAGCTGAACAAAAGCTATCCACGACACCACCTAAAGTCACAGTGGTCCCTGAGGCTTCCCTCGGCTGTCAGCTAATGACCCCTAACTTACTGTTATCTTTTCCCTTTATTTCTTCCTTTTCTGCCAACCAACACAGTGGACTAAGCAAGTATCAGTTGTCAGGTTAGTAAATATCTTTGTTAAAACCAATTTATTCGAAAATTAATTTAGAGAATTAAATCAGATAAATAATGAAGCTTGTACCATAAGGTCACAACCCCAATAGTCATTTAAAAATAATTGTGGGTCTGCTGACAACAAAGATATTCTGAAACTAAAATAATACTTTTTGAGACATGATCTTTTATTTTGGATTTTCTAGCCCCCTCCTCTAGTTCACTGAGAGTAACTGCAGTTGAATGTTCAGGTTTTTTTTCTTTTTTAGGGCACAACAAACAAACAAGCAAACAAACAAATAAGACTGCTTTGTGACAATGAATTATTCATCCCATTCTTCCCTTCTGCCTCTATATACTAGGCAGCCACTGTGTTCCCAGAACTTGTCCTAAAAGAAGATGGTATTAAAAATCTATTTATGTGATTGTGAGCCAGAGATAACTAGAGATAGAACTGATTTTGGAGATCATTTTATCAATGTCCAACTAGATATATTCATGGTTAGATAGAAATGGAGCAACCCATATTAATTAAGCACCTGCTATGTAAGCTATTAAGTAAGGGCACAGAAATACAATATGATTATGGAAATACAAGTTGTTCTACACATAGGTGGGCACCTGTATTGATTTCCTATTGCTGTTGTAACAACTTCCCACAGACATAGTGACTTAAAAATACCACAAATTAATGTTATTACAGTTCTAGAAGTCAGAAGTCTAAAATGAGTCTCATTGAGCTAAAATCAAGGTGTCAGCAGGGATGGATTCCTTTCTGGACTCTCTGAAGAATAATCAATTTTCTTACCTTCTCCAGCTTCTAGAGGATACCCACATTCCTTGACTTAATTTTTTTTGTATTTTTTGTGGGTACACAGTAGGTGTATATATTTATGGGGTATATGAGGTGTTTTGATACAGGCATCCAATGTGAAATAAGCACATTATAAAGAATGGGTTATTCATTCCCTCAAGCCTATATCCTTATAATTGCAAACAATCTAATTGAACTCATTAAGTTATTTAAAAATATACAGTTAATATATTTAATATGGTCATTCTATTATGCTATCAAAAAGTAGGTCTTATTCATTCTAATTTTTTTTAACCCACTAACCATCCCCACCTCCCCCACAATCCCACTGCCCTTCCCAGCCTCTGGTAACCATCCTATTCTCTACATCCATGACTTTAATTTATTTGATTTTTAGATCCCACAAATAAGTGAGACCATGTGATGTTTGTCTCTCTGTGCCTGGCTTATTTCACTTAATATAATTATCTTCTGCCCCACCCATGTTGTTACAAATGACAGGATCTCATTCTTTTTTATGGCTGAATAGTACTCCATTGTGTATATGTACCACATTTTCTGTATCCATTCATCTGTTGATGGACACTTAGCATGCTTCCAAATCTTAGCAATTGTAAATACTGTTGTAACAAACATAGCACTGTAGATATCTGTTCCATATACTGATTCTTTTGGCAATATACCCAGCAGTGGGATTGCTGGATCATATGGTAGCTCAATTTTTAGTTTTTTGAGGAACCTCCAAACTGTTCTCCATTGTGATTGTACTAATTTACATTCCCACCAAGAATGTACAGAGTTCCCTTTTCCCTGCATCCTCACCAGCATTTGTTATTGACTATCTTTTGGATAAAAGCCATTTTAACTAGGATAAGATGATATCTCATTGGAGTTTTAATTTGCACTTCTCTCATGATCAGTGATTCTTTAATTATTAAAGGCCATCTTTTGTCAAAGCCAGCAGTGAATAGTCAACAAACATTTGTTGAATGAATGAATTTGGAGTCAGACAGACCTGGTTTCAAATCCTAGCTCTATTACTTGGCCTTGAGTAGGTTACTTAGCTTTAAATAAAATTATACATGAAATGGGCAATGGTGGGTGGTGTTTTTATGCTCTTTATAGATAATGGACTGGGGCCTAGAAACATTAAGCTCTTTGTTAAATCATAGTAAATGGTGGAGCTACAATTTATCTGGCATTCAGAGTCAGTATTCTTAACAAAAACACTGCACACTACCCATAGTAAAGTAAATTCCAATTATGATGTCTGGTACATAATTGATGCTCAATACATTGCAGGACAAGATTAACAGCAATAAGCCTAGGAGCAAGTAATGTGCAGTGATCCAGGCCAATAGGCTAGGAGCTGTTATTGGAAGGCCTGAGACAAAATCTCAGATGTGGGGTAATACTCTAGTTCTTAGGCGAGTTTGACAGGAATAAAAGAGCCTACATCCTGGTAAACCTGCTGTGCAGTATAGATTACAATCAAAAAGCCTGTGACACAGGGGACCAAAATAGGGCCCAGGTCCTGGAACTATGTCAGGAGTTAGAAGTTAACTCAGAAACAAACTCAGCAACTAAATTGTGGCTCATGGTTAGAAACACACTAGCAGGATGCATGCTATAATTCTGTATCACCTGGAGAGCTCTGGCAGCATGGAGTCAGCATGGGAGATAACCGGACTGCAGATAGGTATTGGGAGCCCAGGCAAGAGTTGTGACTAAAGGAGGATGGGCCAGGCATCAGGAAAGTGGTCCTAGCCATATTTATTGACAACAGTAACCGCTGTCTTAGTAATCATGTATGTATGTGTGTGCATATGTGTCCGTGGTGTCAATCTTCTAGAGTATATGAAACTATTTTTAGAAAGCATTCTTCATAGGTCTCCTCTAGGTCCCTAAAATATTTCTATGGCTACATTATGAAGATGATTCTATGGAAAAATAAGCTTGTTTCTTGCAAGCCAGTAAACAACCAACAATGCTAAAAACAGTAATAAAAGAATACATTTTTTAAAACACTCAAGTCCATCATCACAATAAAAATAAGCCCTTTTAAAAATAGAAAGTATATTTTTAACCAAGTAGTTATTTAGACATTATCTGTAAAATGTAAAAGATCTTCCTAACCTTTTGGCATATGAGAAAATAAATATAGCACCATATATAGTAACTAACCATGAGATATTCTTAGAAAAATACTATGAGGAAATCAGATAACAAAAAGGAGATTTTTCCCTTCATTTTCCTTTTTTTTCTTTCTGTTTTAAAATCCACAATTTGAAAAGAAAAACCTGGCCTGGAGGTTGGAAAACAGTACTGGATTCTTGTCCAGGCTATTTTTTCTTCTGTTATCCTTTAAGGAGATTGTGGGACTGGGCTGATACAGCCAAGGTGAAGAATAGTTTCATTTCTTTTCAAGTTGCATCTGCTTCAAATTCACATCACAATTAAATGTGCTTCTTGTGTATCTCACTAAAATTGCAGCTCTGTTTATTACGTAAGTTTCCCATGAACTAGTTGTTAAGAAATGAGAAAATCCAAATTCTGTTCTGTGATCTTTTTTGGCAAGTATGTTAAACTTTGGAGGCCTGTTATTTCCTCTACAAACCAGACAGTTTGACTATATTCAAATTTTCAAAAATCCTGGCATTTCGGCAAGATGGTAAAGTTTTTAGATTCAAAGGCTAAATATAGAGAACATGCCCACATATGGCAAATTATAATGAAGCAGGAATTATGCCAGCTTGAAACCTATGATCCATGAATTAAAAAAAAAAAATCTGTAGAAATGGTTGGGAAATTCCAAAAGTAATAATAACAATGTTAATGAAGTACTAAAAATAAGAATATGGACGGATATTATAGTATTTTTCTAATTTCTTTTCATAACATTCCCTTTTTGAGGCATGTCAAATTAGCCACTAATTTTCTACTTCCTGGTGGCAATGTAAAACAATCTTGCCACCAGGAAGATTATTACACTTGGGCCAATAGTAATAATAATAATAGTAGTAGCAGATATTTCTTACCATATAGCAGGCACTGTCTAATCTCACTTAATCCTTACCACTGTACACCCCCCTTGCCCACCACCAAATACATTTTTATAGATGAGGAGACTGATGCCCAGAGCTACCAGCAACAGGCTAATGAGTGGCAGTTCTGAGAATGGAGCCTAGCTTGTTTGGCTTCAAAGCCCATGCTCCTCCAATTATGCAACATGGCTCCAACACCGGAAATGTGTCCTGAACCAGAGGGAACGCAAATGCATACATAATCTGGGAATTGTAAAGGAGTGTGAGGCTGCACGCAGAACTAAAACCTTTTAGTATGTGAAAGATTTCTAATTTCACAAAAGCACTGAGAATTCAAGTCTTTTCACAAAACAACTCAAAAATCTGTAGCAAGTCCAAGGAGGCATGGATCACTACAAAGCAGTTTTGAAATCTCTGTCTAGAGGATCTTTTTTTTTTGGGGGGGGGGGGGGAGGAAGGCAGGCAGGGCGGGCAGGCGGACGGTAGGGAGGCGGGAAGGGCTGAAGGACGGACGGAGAGCGGACGGGCGG